>DWFO01000422.1:0-20802 GCA_018246595.1 Mimoniades nurscia nurscia
CTTATCACTACTTTTATCTTTAATCAGCCTCACGAAGTTCTTTGGGTTTACAATAATTACAATAGACCGATTATACCCAATAGAAATACGGAACTAAAACAATATTTAAACATCAATTTAAATAATCATAACATAAAATTCTTTAATGTATAATGTATATGACTTTGTCTTTGCAGAATTTAAAACAAAAAAGGGAATAATTACCTTTACGAATTTGACGCACCAAGATACAATCACTTCCCGAGCGAATTAGAACGCAACTGACCAATAAGATGTTGTCGCGCCAATATTGACAATAAAACGGACGAATTGGACAAAGGCACTATCGAACTGTGCCGAAATGAAATGGAACTGAATGTCCATGAATGAAGGTGCGATATATAGATATTTTTTTTTAACGTAACCGGTGAAACGTGGGAGTGTTCTACATTCCTCTGCCTACCTCTTCGGGGATTATAGGCGTGAAATTACGTTACGTTTTACGTTTATTTTAATTTTGCCTTGCTTTACACCTGGACTTTGAACCAAATACTTGTGGTAAACACACAAATTCTCCAAATTTAATTATTATTTGTCATGAGTGGGAAATCCTCCGGCTCATGTCATGTTTAAATAAATACTGTACCAAGCAACTTATTTAAATTATCGTTTACAATATAAAGGTTATTTTGGTTTATATTGGTTTACAAAAATATGTAATATATAAAATTAGCAGCCCTAACATGGTGGCAAATTGAAAATGCGTCGTGAAAGAACGGACGCCACAACGAACGCAATTCGCATTTGAATGAATAAATTAATGTTACTAGCGCAAGCCATCGATGGTGACGTTAAACAATCGCATATAACTATATTTTTAAGTAATTTTACAAACCTCTGTCTACACTCCTGTATCCACCAGTCCCTATTGTAGAAGTGTGTAGACCAGAATGTCCTTATTGTTCACCAGGGGAATCAACTCAAAAGCTAACATGGGCTAAATAAACAATAATTAACTTTAGGTGGGCTGTAGAAAAAATATTTTTTATTTTTACTAGCACATTGTAATAAACATACATAAAGTTAAATTATTGTTCACGTCCTGATACTTGACATCTCGTCTCTTTTATTATCTTTCCTATTTCGAGAGAAATTTTATTATCCGAGACTACTTTCTAAATTGTCCCAAGGTGAGCGTTATTAATACAGTTTCGGACAGGAGATTTGCCTTTGTGCAGGGAATTAATTAGGGATCCTTTGCGTCAGAGATCCTAACTGAGCTTTAAAAATATTCACCTCGGGCCGCATGCGGCCCGTGGGCCATGAGTTGAGACCTCTGTCTTAGATTATACTCCAAGCTTCCTGCAATTGCAAAATAGTCCGGTGTCCTGTAGTGAAATCTAAAAAGGATTACAACCAATTGTCAAATAAAACACAATGCGATTGTATTCTTTGAATATATTTTCCTGATATGTAATTTAAAATGTATCGATCCAAATTGAGACAATGTTTTTCAATCTTGTACATTGCTAGCACTGTGTTTGGAAAAATATTTATCTTTTAATACGTGACTACACGGATGACAATTTAATCTGTTTATATTTACTTCTAGACACCCAAAAGAGCAAAAAGATACAAGTTTGCAGGAAATGCATATTATTTTACCTTCACGTAAGGGCATGGCACATTCGAAACACACGTTGAACATTTTTGTCTAGAAGAATAAACAATTACCTATTAGTTAATTAATAATTAAATATTGATAAAAGGTTACTTATAGTGCAATTGACATTGCACTAAAATATTTCAACTTAATTATGTCTGATTAAGTGATTAAAGAAAATCACAAATTTCATATTAACTCACATTATTTCTAATCAATTCTGGTTTCACATAGCATCTCTTCCAAAGCACTTCCGAGCTCAGTGATTCGGAATCTTTGTTATCATAGAGTAGAGGATTAATATTTTTTTCTATGATTTCTTTTTCAACACTCGTTATAGGTTTACTGAATGAAATAACATTCTTTATTCGGTTCGCACAAAACTGTACAATCATTAATAAACACTTAAGAATGCATCGATCTTTATAAACTTTCTTTTTAGCATTTGATAGAATACACCAGATCTCCATACAACGTTGTGACGTCAGCCATAGTCCAATGTTCTTTTTATGTTTTACTTCTTTGAGTATCATATTCCAATGGCGATGACTATACCTGTTATATATTTTAAAGTGTACTTAAATTAAATGTGATATAAATTATAGTTATGAAGTATTTTGTTTTATTAATTCTTACTTCTTGATAATGTCAATGAGTTCCTTAAGTAATTTAGCTTGTAACCATCTAATGTGCAAAATCCTGGCACATTCCGTTACTAGTTCTAAAGCTTGTTTGTATTCTCCTAAGTCATCTGCCACCTTGCCCATTGATTTTGTTGACATTTTTTCTTCTTTCTTCGACTTCTCAACTTTTTTACTTTTTGAGTCTTGTTTAGACGACGTACCTATAAGATTTTTGTTGTACAGAAGAATATTTAACACAATCTTAAAATATTCAACGTTCAGTAGATAATAAATAAAAAAAATGGCAAAGAGCAATTTTCATATAACGATAATGTATATATATGTAGGTAAGTGTAATATTACATAAAAAAGTGACAAAAGAGAAATTAGAACGTTTAATCGGCCACATTTGGAAAACATTTTATTCGTTCCCTTTTTTATTACCGATATCCTCTATAAAACCGTGCTGATGTATACAGTGTTGTAAAAGACCACTTAACATAGCATAACCACTAAACCACTACACTAAACTAGATAGACCACTAAACTAGACATAGCCCCTCAGGGAAGACTTACGTCCAGCAGTGGACTGCTGTGGCTGGTGATGATGATAGTGATGAACAAAGAAGTATGATAATTAAGCATCATTTCAAATATCCCTCTCGCTTTAAAACAAAGTATTCGCGTCTACGACGTCTTGAGTATCAGAACATTGTTCAAATTAAATCAATGTTCAATCTTTTTAGCTACGAGCTAGATATCTATTTGAAATAACAATAATTCCGTTTAGAACAAGACTGTTCTAAAATGACTCCCTAGTCGTTTTTGTGTGATATGGTTGGATTTTGCTGAATTCAGCTTGTTGAATTTTGCCGCTGTGCATAGCAGTGATTATTCGAAAAAAAAAATCCAATTTATCCAGCACAATTTATATGTGTAGCTATAGGTATATGTATCTAGACTAATTTAGAAAAAAGATAGTTTATTATAAACTCTACCGGTAGGAGTAGTTGGCTTCGTTTGAATTCCTTCCATTTCATTTAGGGTTCTTTTGGCGAAAACAAAGACATTCTCATATTTTTCCTCTCCATTCCTACATTCAATAAGAGGATTGGCACCAAACAAAAGTAAATCTGTGATCTAAAACAATTACGATTATGAAAATTAAATTGGTAATTTCTTACCTAAGTAATTATCAATATAATTATGCTTAAATTGTTATTATACATTTAATAGCGACAAATAGTTTTATTTTTGGTTTTTGTTTGAATTAATCTCGTCCACGAAACATGCTGTGGTAACTTGTAATTGACGCAACATTTAGTTTGTAACGTATTATAAAAATAATAGTAGATATGCACGTCATAATGTTGTCTTGTTATTTCCTATTATAATAAATAAATAAAATAAAGAATACATTCACTTATAATATATAAATAACACTTTTTAATTAATTCAATACCTACCTTTTGCAATCGTTCCTTTGGAGGGAAAGTTTTGAAGAACGGCAAATAAAACATTTTCACCAAGACACTCTGATTAAGATCATTAATGATTGAATTCAAGTTTGTTTTAGGATTTCTTATAAAGATATCGAATATATCCATGCTCTTTGACATAGCAATATCTATAGCAGATCTACCATTAAATTGCCCCGTTGGAGGACAATTGTAATCAATTAAAAGTTCTAATAATTGACGGCAGATCTATAAAAAATTATGCTTGTAAGTTTTGCAGCTGTTGACCGTAATGGGATCAATAGGTTAGGAACTGATTTACCTCATCTTCACATTCATCCTCTATTCTTTTTGCAAGTACTGCATGAAATAATGTTGGACCTAATGTTTTAGTTGTTCGATCTGCACCATACATTATCCTATGTTCGGTATCAGCGCCGTGTTCTAGTAGAGCCTTTATTATCTCAAGATTGTCGTATGTGAATGACCGAGATATTGCAACGTCTAAGGCCGTGTACCCAAATATCTAAATAACAGTAAATAAGTGACACCCTGACAGGCAATTTCGAAATCGCCACAATCAAATATAAAATCATACACAAAAATCACTCTACCTCAGGATAAACTTCATTTACGTCAGCTCCAAAACAAATTAGATGTCTTACAACTTCCGCAGAATTAGACGTTATGCCTATAACTAACGCTGGTTGTGGACATTTTACTAATTTTGGATCTGCTCCATTTGATAGCAATTCAAATATAATTGGCATTATTTTACCTAACCTTTAAAAAATGAAATGAATATTATGAAACTCAAAACTTTTCCAAACTAAATTCGACTATGATTAAAAGAACCTCACGCGTCTCTCTTCTGCCTTACTTCACTATCAATCGCTTTATTTTCATCTTTTTCATTTTGCCACATCGCGTCTTTACTAGGTTTTGCGGCTTCTTTTAAGACCTTAGACATTATTTTCTTGGGATTCTTATCAGGCAACTTTTTGTGATCTTCCTCATTCACATCCAATTCCTTGACTATATTATTAATTTCAAATATATATTGCAAAAGACTAGTAGTGGTACATTGGTAAATGTCGTTAACTTTAACGCAGTATTCGTGACTGATATCAAGGTAAAGTTCTTTTCCTTCTGATAAGTCTTGTTCCGAGGTTCTTTCGAGAACTTTAGGTTGCGGCACCTCAGGCTTTTTTTTAACAACTGATTGATCTTTCAATGACAACATTGACTTAATTCCTTTGGAACTTAAGTTCTTATTGATTTTGCTCGGACTTTTTACTAGTGTCCCAGCTAAATTAGGGGATTCCGGTACACGCAATATAATCCATTCCGAAACAGGTACATCTGCAAATGCTAGGATAGAATGAATACTATGGTAACTGTGATTCGTAATAAACAATGTGAAACAAGTTAGGCGCGATCCATACATTACGTCAAACGACTTTCCTGATATTTTGACACCCCCTACGGCCTTGTCACAGCTAGTCACACTTGTAACTTCCCCTAGAAATTTCTACCATAAAATCAAAAAAATTACAAAAATCCTATAGTACCTGCTCCGGGATTCAAACTCAGAACCTCTTAATCGTCACTCGCATTCGCAACATTTCTACATTCATTGTAGGCATAAAAAGCAGAGCTCCTCAGGATCTTCTCACACCAGAACCAAATTCTTAAGAAGATTCAATTTACTAAATGGATACGCCACTGGTCACATACCATACATTCCAATAATTATATTTTCTTGACCACCAGACTGAAGCTTAATGCCGAGACAGGCAAGGCCGAGGCAGGTTACAAGATTATTAAAAAAATATATAAATCTCAAACATGCTGGTTGGTTAAAAGAAGTTTTTACTCGGTCTTCTTAAAGAAAGTCTTCAATTTCATCAATTTTGGCTCTTTCCACTATACCGTTTATATTTGCCTTATAAATAAATTTCATTACTCTACTGTTATTATTTATCTGTGATCAAACCATTTAAACATCTCTTTCTTAATTCTGGTTACTACATTGTATGTCACATTATGCTGTTCCCTGAACATCACTCTAAATTTTATCAGCTGTACCTACTTACGTCACACAATTCTTAGTGCTCCGATTTCTAGATCATACGTTTGCTTACACACCAATGTGTTGGAACCAAGACTGCTTTATTAATTGTAAATCGTCTCTTTTTTAATTCTAAATGGTTGACTGTATTTAAAGTATTTGTGAAATTTAATTTTCGAAGAAAGTATTCCGACTTCTTATAAAGCAGTGGCTCCATTAAATTTAGTACCATCTATCAATCTCCTATTAGTATCGCACACATGTTTACTGCCCATATGAACAAACGCTCGAGATACGAATGCACTTCCTAAAAGATTTCTTCACCCATCATAATCTCCCTTTCCGGAAAACCTATTTCCACTCAATATTCCTCCGAGGCATCATTTGTTGTCCTTCTTGTGACTACTCTGTCCCAATTCCTCTCACTATTTCGCTAACCGTTCGTGAGAGGTAATCATTATAATATGCTCGCAACAGCAAACATAGGATATGAAAAAAGATATAAAAAAGACTTACGAGGGATAGGAGCAAGCGTCGGTAACAATACTTGAAGCATGCCGCTCGGTGGTATATCCAGCGTGGCGCATACAAGCTTAATCAATGCCATTCCTAATGGTGTACAACACGAATCATTGTAGCTGTTAACATCAGCACCAGCTCCGACCAAAAAATTTATAACATCGGCTTGCTCACCGCACTGCCAGATAGGGAATAGTTTATCATTTTGGGCAATTATAAATAAATGGAATGGGAAAATAGAAATGTAAAATACAAAAGATACCGTCGCATACATAAGAGCTGTATTTCCTTGAATGTCTGCAACATCTGGGTGTACTCCGTTCTCAATAATAAGCTGAGTAACTTGCGAAATATGTCCCAAATAACATGCCATCAATAAAGTGCTAAATGAATTGAAAAACATGTTGTTAAGTTTATAATGATTGTAAAGTTTAAATTGTGATCGTGTTTATATACAGACCGACTATTTATCTCATGATGGCCAGCCCGCCGAAAAAAAGTCCTTGGACCAGATAAAATTTTCTCTAAATTTAAACTTAACGTTTTTCTTTGATATTCATGTCTGTAACAATGCTTCATCATATGCTTTATTACACCACTATTGTTCCAAGTATAAAAATTACCCAGTTCTTGCGTGCTTTCACCAATATTAATCTGAATCAAATATTTGCTCAATATGTAAGAACCGTTACAAGGCAAAAATGACGTATTAATTCTCTAATTAAATGATGTTTTACCGTACTAGCCGATATTCTAATGCCTTCTTCCAATGTATAAATTTTATTCGTATAATATTCGTGTTCAAATACTTCAGTAGGACAAAGTGCACTATACAAGTCTGTGCAATGCTTTGGATACAATTTTCTCCATTTATCAACTGCGTCCAACGGTTTCGCCCCATAGCGTTTAAGAAGCTCCAAAGCGTTGTTGATTTCTCCTATCTATTCAAAGTTTAATTTGTAATTGAATACTAATTAATACAAAGAATCTACTTTCTTAGGGTGAATATTTACATAACCATAGACATGTTGTTATGTAGTACCATATTAAGAAGTCGTAGTCAACTTGATACACCTGTAAGTTTCACCCATCCTCCAAACGGGAAAACAGTAATGCAATTACTACTGCGTAGCAGTAGAAATAAGTATCATGATACACGTATCATGATACACTCACGATGATGATATACTGATGATATGGTGTCACACACGTTTTTCTCTTTACTAGTTGTATCACTTGGTGAGCATGACACACTAGTTCCTTCCCAAAATTCAAACCTGTAAAACTCTCAAATTCTCCTATACCTACATATGTACCTATATGTAGTTAACCCATCGATTCCCAAATGGTGGTCCGCGGAACCCCTGGGCTTCGTAGAAGGACCACAGAGGTTCCGCGTTCAGACCGAAAGTTAAATAAACATTAGTAGAAAAATCATAACAACATAATATGTACATTTATAATTACTACTTCGCTATGACCCGGTCAACAATTAATTAATGTTTCAACAATTTTGTTCATTTATATGTATGTATGCTGTTCTTTTCAATGCTTACATGAAAGCATTCAAAAGACAAATTTCTTCACTTATCGAAATAGGGTTCCGCTAAAAAAAATATTATCCATTAGGGTTCCGAGACCGAATAAAATCGGGAACCTCTGAGTTAACCTGTTGATGTTGATACGCATGTTTCAAACTTATTATTTTTATACTTTTGAAAACATTAGAAAAATGTCACTTTAAAAATATAATATTAAAAATCACACATGTTTACCGTTTTAACGGACGTGCTCAGGATCTCTCTGAGTGGTTTCACTACTTCTCGCCCTATGTTAGAAGACATAAAGTCTGGTGTGATACTTGGTCCGTCTGGACGCCAACAAAGTCTGATCAATTTGTTTCCACTCCACAGACCTACGTCTTCTTTAACAGATGAATGAAATTCAATGCCAGGTCCGCAACGCATGTCACTGTGAAAGATGCCCTGGTAACAAATTTTTCATTTGATTTTTTAAATATGCTTCAATTTATAAAGGAGAAAATATTTTTTGTACTGTAAAGAGAGTAATATCTACTTAAGTGGACCGCTGTAATGAGTCACCGCTATCCGACCGGCGCATATATAAGCTACACGGGACCGAGGGAGTTTAATTCTGATAAGATCTCAATAAACCTATTAATGGTATTAACCTGTAAGTCCCGAAGAGTTAAGCAGAGGAGTGTAATATATTCCCACGTTTCACCAGTTACGTTTACGTCCTATTACGCCACTCCCAGCTACAATTAGGAAATCTAAATAAGAACAATCCAATAGTGCCCAACCTGGGATTTGAACCCACAACGAACACGACCAACGAGGCAGTAATGAACTAAATGGCATTAACTATAAGTTATGATACGATATTGCAAGTATGGAAATTTCATTAAAATTATTCCAGCGAGTATATGTTAGAATCAATGCATATAATAACAGTATCTGCCTATTCGAAGTTGGTGTCACAGGACTTTGATCACATGTGAGTATCAAGATGGATGCCTATATGGTTCAAGATGGTTCACTTGTGGACCGACAGCCCCTGCCTTCAGACTTAAGCACAAATTGTTCTAACAGCAATCGCAACTCACTTTAAACACTCTGCCATCGTCATATGACACGGAGCCGTACCCGTGTTGCTGGTTATTGTAGAAGTGACCCTCGTACGTGACAAAAGTTCCATTGGGTCCGAGGTATCGCCAGCGATAATCACCTTCACCGTGCATGGTGTCGCGGACCACGCAACCAGTATACGATTCCAGAGACTACATAAGAAAATGTGAGTTTATAAAGTATTAAATGTTATCATCATATGGAGCCTAGTGCCTGCCTAGTGATTTCTGAAAACTATTAAACTAGGTTTGCGTATCTTTGGTATTAAGAGTACGCCGTAGAGTAAGTACTGGTGTAGGTAAGCCGCATCCTAGAAAACGAGAATGGAATCGTAGTAGATAGACATGAATAGCGGACTCCTAATAGACGTAAAAAGAATCCTAATGATTATATAAATCGGATGAAATAAAGCGTCATTAATGATTTACACAAAGCTTCCTAGATTTTCATTTACAAAAGACTCCAAATAACCTTGGCGCCAGAAAAATAGATCTCGCCTTCACCATTCTTTATGTCGTCCTTATCTATTTCACCAACGTAGTATTGAGCATATGGCCAATTATTCTCTCCATTAGTCTTCGGTAGCTTATATGGCGTCTGTGACATTATCATATTGGTTAATTGAATATCAAAGTATCGATAATAAACTGAATATATATCAAAAAATGCGGTTAACTATCAGTTATAAAAATAAGGTTTCGAACAATAAAGTGACAAATGATGACATTGTGAATAACATTATGATTCGTAATATTGCAAAAGTCAATCATTCTTAAACTTTTTATACCTTTAGTTTAATCAAACTATTTGGTGATCTATTAGAACAGGTATGTGACCCCAACCGGTGATCTCTTCGTTGTGACTTTGATTTCCATCAGGCACAAATGTTTGTGTGATGGGGATAGCCTAAGGTAATACCTAGTTTGGGACCAGTATATTTATAAAGTCGCCTGTAAATTTAATTATCATTACATTAGAAATGGTATTGAGCTAATGTTCCTACGTTTTTATTGCGGTGTCGCTAATTACACACGAAGTGACTACAAATGTGATCTTAAAGGTCAATAGGTAGTCCCCATACACAGTTTTCCTATGAACTGTCCTTTTTGTTTTAGTAGATATAATTGTTTTATTAAATCTCTCCCAATTTCCTAACCGATACAAACTATAATAAGGTCCATTTACACACTTACTTTCTAGCCCATAAGTTATTTTATATTATGAATACTTGCACCAGATAGCTCTGTTCAATTGCTGTTAACAAACTAGTTTTGAAACTTTGTTATATTATGTTTTATAATGCGAAATGTATTTATTTTTCAGACCCTGGGTTCAAATCCCGGGTCGGCCACTATTAGATTGTTCTAAATTAGATTTTCTAGTAGTGGCTCGAGTCTGGATATGTATCTGGTGTATGGCAAAAGTTTCACCCACTATTACATAGTGCGATGTAAACGTAATTGGTGAAACCTTAGAGTGTACTATACTCTTCTGCCTGCCTCTTCAGGGATTACAGGCGTGATGTTCCGTTTTACGGCACGGTTTAAAAAAAAAATTAAACATAAACACTGCTGATTATTTGCTTATTATTATTTAATTTGCCATATTATAAATTTGTTGAAAAACTTGTTATCATGTATAGTTATGTTAACTTATTCTTCAAGTTTAAGACTTATAGTTAATTTATTTAGCAACAGCACATGCCTCTGAAACAACTCATTTTTGCTCTCTCGAAATATGTGTATTCCTGAAACAAAGTATTTTTAATTTTAATTAATACTGACGATATTTTATAATTGTGAATACGTAAGTAAATATGAAACAATATTAATAATCACAAATAAAGGCAAAAATCAAAATTACAGCCTCACAGAGCCATAAATTAATGGTTTGGACGAGGTAATATGAAAGTTTTGCAGAATCACAAAACTTAATCGGACTCAACGACCACTCTTCATAAGAATGTTGAGCTTCTATATATAATTCTCGCTGTAACTCCTATCAGTCTGCAGCATTATTGATTGCAGCATTACCATTCATCCAATTATAGTTTTTACAGGTTGTTACTATGTATGTGTCTCGTTTTCTTTCCAACGATCCCTAAAATTCTTCGCAGTACCTTTAAGAATCCCAGGCTCAATAAAGTAGTTACCATGAGGAACGCGGCTGCTAATAACAAAGCCTTGTACTTCGGCTGCGCCGCCGTCTCCGGAAACACGACGCTCGTGGTGAAGCTGACCAGGTCCCGATCCCAGCCGTGGCTAATCTTGCCGATCACCCGCAGACCGTCCGCGGTCAAAATCTGTGTAGAACATAATATAATTATATAGTTAGAAGTATCCGAAAACGGCGCGCGTATATGAACAGATTGGTATTTAATGTAGAATAAACAAATGAGGATGCTCAGTGTACGGATTATGGGTACCCTTCAGAAGGAGGAGGTCTGTGTGGACTGCAAGAGGCGAATGATGATGAAGCACATAAAGCTCTTAGTATAGAGGTATTTGGTTCTCAGTGCTCTTTGCCTACCCCTTAAGAAACTTAGGATCATGATATAATAATAATTCAAGAGAAATAGAAGAGCACAGAAATATATATTATGCAAAAAAAATGGAACATAATTCTCACGACATTCATGGTAATTGGTAATACGATAATGTTAAATGTGTGACGAAGAATTGACATCTGGCTGCTTGGTGCAATTTACTCACAATAAAACATTATAAAATGTTATGTAAGAACCTTAAATTCCGAGAGCATCAAAGCGCTTCTTTTCAACACGGCTGGTCCTTCGATGATGAAGATGACGTCATCCGACGCGTTCCTCACGCGGTAGTACGGCACCATCCAGGTCCACTGCTGCTGTATCCGTCCCACGTAGTCGCCTGGAGGTGTGACTACTTTCATCTCCTGTAACATCATAGCGATTGTCGTTGATTTTGACCATATATCGAAATTTAATTGGGAAATATTTTTCATTGAATTATAGACGACTTAATGTCCGGTGGAACAATGGAATGATAATGGCGTCTGCCATTTAGATTTTTCAGATTGCAGCTGTGTAATATATGTAATATATTTCCGAATGTACCTACTGCACATAAAAAACATAATTACTTTGTTAATATAGGGTGCGTTTTAAGCTAATAAAATATGTATAATATTATTTACCTGTAACCTGCAAGGAAAGACACAAGATGCGGCCGCGAGTCGTCTCTGCAAGAGCATGGCCTCCTGCCTGGTGTTGTCGTGTAAGTGCATGACAAATGCCCGTCCAGTCCCACACAAGCATCGCTGAGTCGAGTTTGACACTTCGCTCGCTATGTACAGTGCTTCGCCGTTAGGTATCCTCACTATGTAACGGTTCTCTGAATCTATTTTCGATATCACTGATGAAAATGTTCGTTTATTACATTTAACACCAATAAATAAATTCATAATCTTAATATACAGAACATCATGTAAATTTAAAAGAAAAGTGCCATTGCAAGTAAACGAATAAACAGTTGGCGAGTTAAAAAAAATATCACTTCTTACTTCTGTTCCTTATGAATATGTACTTATAAATTATTGTCAATTTAAAACTTTACATTGTAGGCTGTTTAACTATTTACAATAATCTAAGTGTATTCCAATCCATACTTCCAACTCCGATCATAAGAATAGGTATTCAATATATTTTAACTTTTTTGTTGTTAGTAATATGTCTTGTAATTACTCGTATTAGTTGAGTTATTTAATTAGCCTTTTATCTTATGAAGATGCTGTTCAAAAGTTGCATAATCTACTATGTAGTCCTGTAAAAATGATGTATGCAATAATCGTTTAATGACTTACGATCATTTAGCTCCACAGTCTGTTGAATAAGAATACTGGATGCGCCAATAAGGAAGTCCAGGCCACTCATCGGGATAAACTGACCGCGATTGCTGCTCTGCCAGTCGACGGTAGACACGGGAAGCTCTGCCCTTGTACTGCCTGTGGACACAGAATTAAACGACTACTTAGTATTTATTGTTTAAACACATTACATTGAGCTGTGTACACACCAAATCATACGATAAATATTGAACTTATCAAATATCAAACTAATCAGTCAAACTTACCCAGCGGCTGGACATTTATAATTAAATCTGGTCTGCAAATAGTTCCATCATCTGCAAGACATGATGAAAAGAAGGTTATTTAAAATTCGTAACGGCTGTCTATCACGAATTAAATTGTTACTGGCAACATTACTCACGTGGATAGGTAAAAAATTATATACCTACCTATAATAATATACCCTTTCATCCTATGTTTTATGACTTTACATGTTCATTTAATCCCAGTATACTAAATAATCCAATATGCTTGTCCTAGATTCGAAAAATAACCATACAAAGTTCAATAGTATCCGTCTGTTTCAATTGTTTTAAATTATAAGAGATCACATTTGTACTAGTATATACTACTATAACAAGTAACTGATATGTTAGATATAATCGCCTAAACTTAACGAAGATTTCACATCAAACAACACTTTTAAAAATGTGTATGAATTTGTTCACAATAATGTCACGCAACTAATACTATTTTCAATTTAGAAAAAGATTATCTTACGGCGTAAATGAATATAATTGATATGCACAATGGACAGTGTACAGTAAAAATTGTACATTATTGTAAAACTAGTTTCCTTGTGTTATACAATTCGATAAAACAACACCTATGGCAATTGCAAAGAATGCGGATTTATAATTTATTGTAGAGTAGAGTAGATAAAATTGTCTGAAATTATTAACGGACACTTTAAATATAATGGTTTACCTTCGGTTGCTGCCAGATTATCAACTCCTTGCTTACGAACTTGTGCACCTTCCATGTTTCCAATACAACTGTACTATGTCACAATAATTAGATGTTCTTTGTTATTGGAACAACACGATACTGCGATATTAACGTGTTCCACGTCGCAGTTATCAATTGATATATCTTCGTCATTATCAGGTATCTATCGGTTGTACTGAGCCCACAATCGGGCTCATACACTGAACTCACAATCATTTTAAACTCAGGTACTCGTAATACAATTGGTATTAAGTACAAATATGGAACACGCTTCGTTTACGTTTCTCATACAACGCTACTTTTTCATAACATCAGCGTGTTTATTTAAGAATCGATTACATTAGATATTATGATGATTCCGTCCTGATTTGGACATTTTCCTGCCTACAGTGTATTTAATGAGCACGTCACTTTGCACGTAATCAACTAAAACGTGTAAAATAGGTATATTATAGCAACTTGTTCGGTACTTAAAATAGTAAAATCGAATTAGTTTAGTTATAAATGATTCATTTATCAACTTTTTCTTTTTCTTCGAGTCGACAGCTAATCATGTGTGAATGTGTGATCAGCCATCGTGGTGAAAGGATTAGTCGCAATGTCCAGGGTGCGCCGAGCAGTACCTATGTGTGCGTAATCAATCAGACACAGTCGCCGCTGGGGGACGCTCCTTTCATGCACCCCATTATCAACATTATTTCGTAAATATTAAACCTAAGTGTTAGTCTGATAAGTCATTTGATTTTAATTTGTTAGGAATACTAATTAAAATACCTTTCTCTATCAAGGCACTTGAATGCAAATGAGTAATCATTAAAACTAATCATGAATTATCATAAATATTTATTTTTCATCATATTTCCTTTCACTGTCCTATAAATATAACGAAAATGTACTTTTTGTGGGCAACTATAAATCCTCGCTGGTACTGGTACACGAGTATATTTGTGACTACTCAGAATATTAATGCCACGAAACATCGTATTCGTATTGAAGATTCTAGAAATAAATATGTACATATATTACCATCAATCAAAATATTATTAAATTTTTTTATGTTACCATCGAACAATACGCTGATAGGAAATTTCATCAAAATACCACAAATATATTGATTTTTTTGTACGATGCCGAAAGCAGGCATGCGTACATTTAGGCCTATATGATACTGATTTACAACAGATAATTTATCATAAGCCCTAAAAAGGATTATGTATATTTATTATGTATGCGATTCGCATAAATAATTTTATATTGCAAACTATTATGAAATACATAGGTTGCGCTTTTCCTTGCTAAAAAGAAATTCGTAATTTTTACGGTGTTTCGGAAACTTCTGAGTTGTCAATCACATCGTGATGAAAAGTGGTTACGCACTCACGCCGGATTTAAAGCGACGACAGGAGTGAAATACCAGCCATTCAATGGAAGCCAAAGGTTGAATATGTGAAAATTAGAGCGCTTGCTAAAAGGGATTAGTTGTGTTTTTAAGTTATTTAAATTACCTGTGCTACATTATTTTATTAAAGTTATCGTTATACGTCATTGGTATGTTTCGGACCCTCCTGTCATAATAAAAATCTTTGTGCTTCTAAAGTCTTATTTAAAATAAAACGAACAATCTCGAAAACCGTTTATAATTGTGTATTATCATGAACTTGAACATTTTACGAATAGAGTGATAACATTCAAGTTTATATTTAAAATCTAGGTATTTAGCATTTGATGTTGCGTTGCTACTATCTAGCTTCATAAAACCTCTCCGATCTATAATCTACAGAACGGAGGACTATTCATTATAAATTTTAAGAAGAAACATGTAAAATGTTTATGGGAGATGTATCCATTGCACTGAGACAAAAATCGTCATATGAATGCCAAATAGTGTCGGAAGACATAGAAAATGGGATCCTAGCATTTACATTTTATAGACATGTCTAACCTTATTTCGGTTAGCTACAAGAAAGCGAAAATTTTTTATTGTCCTAGTATAGTCTAGAGTGCTGCACTAGAGCTAAGTTGTGCTACGTAGGCTCCGGTTCCGTATATTTCTAATATGATGGCAAGTATGTACTTCGTAACATTTTTTTTTAATACACAAGCGATGAGCCCGTCTCCCGATCGTCATAGTCTTCTTACTAATCATATACCGTGATTCATATAGATCGATCTCACAAACAGCGAACAGTTCATACATACATGTATAAATATATATGTATATGTATTGACTTTTATATGTATATATATATATATATATATATATATATTTGTTTTAATTCAATTTAACGCTATAACAGTTTATAGGTTATCTAGTAAGTTTAAAATTCCTTTAATCATAATCAGATAAAATTGGAAGTTACACACGTTTATATATTTAATAGTTTAATAAGTAGTAATACTTAGATTACTTTGACACATTTAAACAAACATTGTATATGTACGTAAATACGTAATTAACAACAATAAAATTACCATCTCAGCACACTCACAAACAGCGTCTACATCGAATACCTCCTCTAGAGCTAACAAATTACCCATCAGAAATGTAAATGCATTATACATTATACAGCACAATTCCTATATAATGCATTATAAAGATAGAATTAAAGTTACATTTAACAATAGAAGCACAGAAGTTTCGCGTAAATTACGAGTACTATAGCAAATTATTTGTTTTCAGCAATACGGTGTCTGTTCGTGACGAGAATTTATAAACTGCATAGCCCTACGGGTCTATGCCTGGTTAGACTCGTAAGGATAAAATTATTAAGAATATTAATCAACATCAACACTAGGTGTTTGTGATATTTTTAAGACAAGGTGATATTTAGAAAAAATACAATTCAAAATATCCATAAACAGTTTGCGGCGATAAATTTATCCATCATTAAAGTCGAATATCATTTTGCAACTTATGCGTTCGAGCCTTGTAACTCTGATGACAAAGATATCGAAAATCTAATGTTTCGTTAAAGTTACCATTGGCTCATCATAATAATACGCACTGGGTACTGTTTCCTTAAATCCACCGTTTATCGTTGAAGAGCTCTTTGCCAACCGATATTCAGCTTTAGAGTTGCAGGCAGACAAGGACTCGCCTCACACTCGCCATCAAGTTCATCGGCAAGGTTATCATGAAGTTCTCGCAATGCCATAAGGGCTGATCGCGCAGCTCGTTGGCAACTCATATCACCCTCGCAGGTAGTATCGGCTTCGGAAAGGAATACCAAATCGCAAGTAGTCGGCGGCGCCTCCCCCTTTAAGAAATATTATAAAAATTAATACACGATTAAAGTAATATAACATAATTATCGACTTTTTAAAATTTCAATACTTACGCATAGGTAACAAATTTGATGAAGACTGCATAGGGGTAGAAACAGCTGACCGCGATCACCAGCCAATAGATCAACACCACGGCATCTTTGCATAATCTTAGCCAAAACCGGGCATGAACCGCTCGACCCCGCTGTAATATACAGAGATTTACACGTAGATAAAAGTTCTGCGTATCACTGAAAAGATATAGAAGATAGAAAAAATATAATAATTTTACCTGTTGACATAACCGGTAATCTGTGTCTTCCACTTCCACCCATATAACCTTCAGATAGTTCCTCTTCGATTTTTCCATTCAAGTAATGTCCTGCACCTTGTTCATCCTCGAAGTCGTTTTCTTTAGTATCGCTTTTGTCAAATGTTGGGATATCCTTAGAGTACGCTTTTTCCTTTTTAATTGCAACTCTTTTATCTTTAATCTCTTCAGGTTCTATGGACTTTGAAGCTGACGTTTTATGTGTCTGCAGGCTTTGCTTAAATTCTTTTAAAGCTTTTCGCATTTTTTCCAAACTATACGCCGCTGCCAATCGTGATAAAAGTTTTTCTTTTACTTCCTGCTCTTCTTTGGAATCAAGCTCTTCCCCAATATTAGAGTAATGAAGAGCTTCGTCGACTATCAATCCTTCCATATTTTTCAATTTCTTATCAATGTTATCTAATTTTGTTTCACTATCAGCGACTGTATTTCGTTTAGCATCCCGAATTTCCAGAACTTTGGTGGCATCCATGTGAGCTTCCCTTTCATCTTTTGGCTTAGATTGAACATAATTGCGTTTTACGTTGGTATGTTTACGGAAAGAATTTAGGGGATATATAACTTCCTTATTGAATGAGTTAAAGTATTGCTTTTTAAGCCTGTCTTGACTTAAGTTGTTAACAAATGAAACAGATTTTAAACGTTTGTCGATACCGAAATAGTCAGACCAATCAATAGATTTCTTTTTAATCGTTTTTGGTTTCTCTGATTCCATATTTTCTGCTTTATGAGCATGATGCTCATGGTTAACATCAATTTCTTTTCCAGAAAAACCGGGATGATGAATATTGTGACCAAGTTGTTCCTGGCTATCATCGTCCAGAGATGTAGCATTGTTAAGCTCGTGTGTACTGTTGCTAGTAACTGTTAAAGTAGGTGGTTTAACGTCATCAGTGATATCAGCATGATCACTACTGCGCTTTACCGGAGTCTTTATATATTCTAATTCTGAATCTCCAAATATCTTTGACAGGTCTCTTATAATTTTAGGATCTGTACCTGCACTGCTTCTGAAGGTTTTAGTACTTCCATGCGTATTTTGGTTCAAGGCATATCTTTTCTTTTGCATGTTAGAATTGTATAGGCTACTGCTACGTTTTGAAACTGGGAAACGCTTTTCGATGCCATCATACGTATATTGATCATCATCTGATAAATCAGAAACATTTTCGTCATCCAGTGGTTGAAAAGCAATAGCGTATTCTTCTCTTATGTCATCTTTATCATCATCAGAAACTTCATAAGCGTTATAATTGGGATCAGCAGCTCCTGCTCCTTGCTTAGTATCTCCTTCAAATTCTGTATGTTCTGTATCCACACCCGAACTCCGTTTCCTCTTAAATGCGATGGGACCCCAGTTCTCTGGATATCGTTTCTTGCCTATGTTTTCGTTATACAGTTTTACTACCCCTTGTGGTGCAGTCTCTATGCTATTAGAGTGAGCTCCATTGTTTTTATATTTTGACCAAAGCTGTCCTAAGAGTAGAGCATACTCAGCATCATTTTCAACCCGATCTTGTAGTGCATCTTCTTTACCTTCAATTTCAGTTCTATCCATAAATAAATCACGTAACCTTTCATTATCAGAATGTTGAGCCCTCTCACGAAAAGCCGACTCTTTTTTAGCTCCCGAACCCGGATCATCTAAACGAGAGTTCTTCTTCTTAATTATTTTATACTCATAAGTGTCGGGCGACTTTTCGTTATCGTCTAGGAGCTTGACGATATATTTAGGTCCCTGGTCTTCATTTAAGTCTTCAACATCGACGTAATCGTTTTCTGTGGAAAAAAAACCTTATTAGGTAAGGTTTATTAAAATATTTATTTTGTTCTGAAGCACTTTAAAGTAGAATCGCTGATATCTACTAATTATATATGTTACCTGGATATTGCACTTGCGGTGGTACAAATTCGTATAGAGCATCATAATCGGTAGGTGGGGGAATAGCAACGTGCACACGCCCGCGCTGGCGCCGCTGGAGTGCCTCAAGAGCGCCGCGCAAAGATCCTCCGCGATCCGCGTTTGAACAAGCCAACAATAGTGCGGCCGCTAGCCACACCCATGTGGTCTTCATTCTTATAGCTCTACAACAAAATAATTTTGTTCTAAAACAAAATAATTAAATTGCAAATGATCTGATCGGGAATAATTGTAAATATTATTACAACGTTATTAATGTTAACAATTAGAACTAAGAAGTTCATATTAAATATTATAAAGTAAATATAACTATCTGTTAAACATGAAAATTGAGACAAAATTAAAAGAATGCCAGATTTTTGTGTTTAATTTTTAACAAGAAAATGATGTTTTCGGTTCATTGTACATAACTGGAACTGTATATGTTACTTAATAGTGATTTTTGTATTAAATATAAGAAAAGTCGCTGAGTCCGGATTGCGAATTTTCCTTCGGGAGTCTTTACACCTCCACCTGTATTAAGCATAAACCATTTATGGGTTGCAGTAGCAGGGTGTACATATCGCGTTATAGCCGGTGGCATCACGGTATTGATTTATTTGCTGTTCCATTACGCCATTTTTCTTTTACAAAATTTATAGAACTCGTATATAAGAAATACGAGACTTATTTCAGCTTCACGTGTCTGTTATTACATAATAGGATTATAATTGTCATCGTATTCAGCCCGTTTTTGTCTACTGCTGGACATATGTCCCCCCAATAGCACGGAGCGGAGATTATTATTACTTTCTGTAGAGAATTCACTTTTGGAATAAATTCGTCTTCACTGGACAATATAGTGTTGACTTCATTTGTTTTACGATCACTGTAGCCTATGGACGTATATAAATCTGAATTTAAGTAGGAAGGTCGCATTTGATGTTTACAATAGATGTGACGTCACCAGTTTGGATAAGTCGAAATATTCAAGTTGTTAAATCTGCTATTACAAATAAAGATGCGGCGTAATACTTCTTTCCTGTTTATTTTTTCACTGCCTTAAGCTTTGCTCCAGGATTTTTAATGGACTTATCTTTGTTAACTATACATGTACTGTTCGCCGCCGTCCTTCAGCCTTCATTCAATGACAATGACATAATAAACAAACTAAATTCAAGTTTATATAGCGTAATATCCACTATACGAGGACATAATGCCTCGTTGAAAGCTTTTGGAAAATAAACCTTCAATCGTGGGTACTTCGTTATTGTGATGACACTCTTGCAAAGACCCATGTATTATGATAATTTTTAACAAAGTATTTTTTTATACAATATAAGTTATCAGTACTATGTGTCTATTAGAAAAACGTAACATCAAGCCCGTAATCTCCGAAAATGAAGGCAGAGAGCATATTGCTTTCCCACGTTTCAGCAGTTATGTTTATATCCCACGATGGAATAGGTGGTGAGCTTATTTCCATAGACCGGGCACATATCCAGGCAATGAGCCAC
>DWFO01000423.1:0-20796 GCA_018246595.1 Mimoniades nurscia nurscia
CGGGCGCGGGGCGGCCGCGGGGCGGGCGCGGCGCCGCCGCCCGCTTACGAGTTAAACTGCAGCACGCTACTTAAATATACATTAAAAATAATTACAATAAATTGGAGTGATGCAATGTTGTCGACATTGTTGCAATTCACAAAATATGTTCCTTAAATCATTATTTAAAATGTTATGCCTATAGGTTTATATGTCTCGCCATACAACAGTTTATATTTAGACGATCACATTAAGTAACAATAAATCTATAATGATATATTATGTACACATTTTAAAATTGCTTTTCATTTTATATGTATTGAATATATTATATAATTCTCAATATGTATTAATTATTTACAAATACAAAGTAATACTTAATAAATAATATTGCAGCTCGCAATCGCCTTTATTTACGCTTCCTCATCTTATTCTTTCCTTTATCACATTTGACATCCCGTCGGCGGGGGCCGTCGCGCCGCGGCGCCGGCGGCTCGCCGGCTCGTGGCCGACCGTGCTTCCTTCCTCGCCAGTGTTTTCCGCACTCTTTATCTCATCTCAAATTTGTGGCCCACTCCAGGCCGTATCGTAGCACGAATTGCATCTGCACATGAAAGGTACCGCGTGAGTACCGCGGTAGACAAATACCGCGCGACATCATCGTGGAGTCCATTTCGGCGTCACACGTTGTTCCGATCGGACAACCCACTCTCCACTCCGGCTCCTGCTGTGAGTATTGTCTCCTTGTTCTAATAGGATCGACCTTGTATACGATACAGATATGTTCATAAAAATTTAAGTCTAAATTTGTGTAGTCTTTCAGTCGAATCTGAGATAACTTACGAGACTAATTCATATATTAATATTATGTATTATTTAATTACAATCTAGGGGTTCAGTCAATACATATACGTGATTAACATCACTGAAGTATATTCGCCCGGAATGCGCTCACAGCGAGCGCGGCGGCCGCGTCGCGGGCGCTCGGCGGCGCGTGGACGGATTCACATCTAACGACTGCCATGACGTCACGAGCAAGCAATGTCGCCGCGCGTCCTCTCGCTCGTCCGACTGGGACACGGTTTGAGCGGATACTGCTGTATTCACATTCTTAATCTTAAGCGGATGTAGAAAAATAAGGTGAAGCTTTTCTGATAAGGGGCAGTTCTGTAGGTCGTCTCTGTAAGTTCCCCATGAATCAAACTCAAATTAGCAGTCCCACTTTCACTTCCATTACTATGGTAGAAAACGTGATGTCTACTTAAAAAAAAATACAATATTGATTTTGAAATTTAGCTTTCGATTAGAAGGAACTGTCCGCTTACAATATTTTAATTATTAAAGTTGCTCGCCATAATAGTAAATAATGAAACTGATCGCACTACGGGCTCCGATCGAGGCGCAAGGCGGCGACCCCGCTCGCGGCCCGCCGCGCCCGCTCGCGGCCCGCCGCGCCCGCGCTCCGCGCGCGTTCCTCCTGGCTTACGTCTATTCTTACAGATATTTATTATTCACAGTCTCCGACCGAGAGCGCCACAATATTATCGTGCGCGTCACAGTAAAGGCAAATTTACTGCACTACAAAAATACGTGGGCAATGTACATTATGCAGTCATAACGCGAGCCACATTCGAAGAGAAAAATATGTCTCCCTTAAATCTTTATATATTCAATATTTGTTATAATATCTGTTACATGTTTACTCCGCATATGCTTACGTTAAATAATAACTCGTTAACATATGTTGTCCCCTTAATCTAGCTCGTGCGCCACCACGGAACAGTTCTGCGTGCGCTAGTCGCCGAAGCGCGTGCACGCCTTCTTCCACTTGCACTGCGTGCACCAGAGCTCGCGCTGCTCCATGCCGTACACCTTGCGGCACTTCTTGTTGTCGGAGCGAGCCCGCCGCCCGGGACTGCTCGGCGAGCCGCTCGCCGAGCCGCTCGCCGTCAGCCGCATGTGCTTCTGAAGATAACGACATACGACACGTGTTGCATTATCGACACCTCATCATTGATAGCAACCGACACCAGGTCGACATACTTTCCGATATTAGTATACACGTAGCGATGGTACGTACCGGTGAGTGCGTGCTTGACCAGGAAT
The DNA here is from genome assembly GCA_018246595.1 of Mimoniades nurscia nurscia. NCBI lineage: Eukaryota > Metazoa > Arthropoda > Insecta > Lepidoptera > Hesperiidae > Mimoniades > Mimoniades nurscia. The sequence goes on from DWFO01000423.1 coordinate 2,086, forward strand.
GAGTTAAAGGAATGCTTATGGGTCTTGCGGACCCGTTGTGAAGAGTAGAAAGCAGTCCTTGTCTAAAACAGATACAGTCATCTATGAGAGTCAAGACACTTGTAATATGTTACTTAACTTAAAACTTACTTAACTTAAATAAGCAAGAAATTTGATAATTGCTGAACAAATCAAATACTAAACACATACATACAAGACATTTAAAAAATCTCCTACATAAATATCAATGGAGTTGTCCGAAGTTGCTAACAAAGTGGAGCAACAATCTCAGGCAACATGAATGATGAGAGCGCCACGCCACAGAAGGACGACGCCCGGGGCCGGCCCAGCAGCCAAGCGGCGCTCAACACTCGCGTGCGGCTCATCTCTACGCCCTATTGTGCATATTTATATTGTTTCGTGATGAAATTACAATAGACACAGAGGCACCTGCAGTAAAACAATTTTAAGGTGCACTGTTGTTGAACGGAATCGGCGACTACCTGTACGAGCCTACGAGCTGTCGTTGGTAATCGGGGTCCTCGTGAGGCGGGCGGCACATGTCTCGGTGCGAGAGCGTGGGCGGCGGCGCGGGAGCGGCCGTTTCGCGCTCCGTGTAATAAAACTCTTCTTCATGATCACTTTCACCTTCCTTCTTTGGCCTGAAACACAATAATACTTTTTAATAAGGTGCGTTATACCGCTTGCAAGGGACGGGAGGCGGCCGGCGGGAGCCCTGCGGCGGCTGCGGCACGCGCACGAGCGCCGCGTCGCCCGGCTGTCCCCGTATGTGCGCACTCACACACTATCCCGATATATTTCGTTTATTTCTCATAACCAAGTACTTAATTGCAGAATATTGTTATGAATATTATTAGGTTAAGATAATATTTTCATTGCAGACGCTCCTTCATAAAGGTGATGTTAATAAACCGCAATCTTAAAATGTTTCGTACCCTCACACGTTGAATTATTTAGAAAAATCAGAAGAAGAAAAGGTGACGAATTAACCACCAAAGGTAAATTAAATAGGTAAAGGTAAAATAAATTTATATGCTTAGTTTTCTTAATAACTCATTCCTTCGAATAAGTTTCATCGTGTTGTAGGTACATTTTGAATTTAAACGTGATCAATCTAAAATCGTCACTGAAATATATTAGGCCGCTATCCCACTGGCGTTTTATGAGCGTTGGCGTTTCTCCGACGTCAACGCTGCGCAGACGCGACGTTGACGTCGCAGGTCTCTAGCGGTAAGCGTTAATATTAAGATTCCGCAACGTTAATGTCGCGTCGAAGCGACGTTAACGTTGCGTTTTTTTTAGGGACAGGTACAATCACGCCGTCTGTATGGCAATTTGAATGTATTGTTTTTTTTACTTCAAAGTTATAACAATCCTCTCTACGGGTGACACTGAAATCCTGAAATTAGTGACTAAATATTGTATGTCATTTTGAATTTCTTCTAAAAGTTCATCAAATGTAGTCTTAGGCATTCGCAAATATTAATAAAATTTCGGTTCACAATTTTTTATATAATTAGATTACAATGCGAAATATTCACTTTCTTGAAACTTGAAATCGATTTGCCCATGAAGGATTTTCCCAAAATTGGCGATGATACTTTCCTTTTATTTTACGTATTTTATACGTAATTTTCGTCGAAGTAGCAACGCTAACAATATTGTTTCCTCGTCGGAATCCATTTTGTCTCTGAATGTACGCCTCAAATTGCAGCATGTGCGCGATGTTAAAGTTGCGTTCAGTGCAAGCGCAACGTTAACGTCGACGTTGGACGAACGCCAACGCTCATAAAACGTCAGTGGGATAGCGGCCTTATGACTCTAACCTCAACATCATAATCATATTAATAGGAAAATATATACTGTTACGAAAGGTAGCCGTTTTTGCGGCAGAATTACGGTGGTAGCTTGGGATTTGTTAACTAGTAACTGCCCCAGCGGCAAGAGGGCGCCGTTACGTAAGAGCGGCGGGCGCACGACCTTGCGGCGAGCGCGCGCGACGCGGCTCGGCGACGCGGCCCCGCGACGCAGCGCACAACCTTGTCGCGAAGCTCATCGCTTCCGGGTCACAAGGGCCTTTCTGCCATCGCTAACTACCACTAATACGTTGAGCCGATTCTCCGTATGGATCGGAGGTCACAGTACTCTTATTGACTGACAGTTGATAGATAGACACCTGTCTGTAATGTGCCGCTACTTCCTCATCAGTGTCCTGTATGAGGTAAGGTTAGTGGCGAGTTGTAACTTTGATGTTTATTATACCGGTTGCTAAATCGTAACAAATACAAATCGTCAACGGGTTCTCTACGTACGGAGCAAAGTCAAGATCTCAGGGATATTATATTTTACAGCGGAACGACTATCGTGCAAAAAACACAGTTGAGTGTGATATTGAATGAGAGGTCGGAGTACTTGCGAAGGACAAAATATTTACAGAGGGCATAAATTGCAAGCCTGCTGCTTGCAAGTAGATGTAGGTAGGCGCAGCGCAGCGCAGCGCACGGCGCGGGCCCTGCGCCGGCCACGTGACCTCTTCCTTATTTACACGGCTCTACGGTTTCTTACATATAATTGTCGTTAACTGGTACCTATAGCTGAGCGATTGCTTCGCCTCTTGCATCAGCGCAGTTACAATCAATAATGTTTTGAAATATGTAATTATGTTAGCGATAAAATGTTTAAAATCATTTCATTCGCGAGTCGTGTCTTTTGTTTATTTTGAAATTATTCGATTGTTAGATCTGCTGTGATACGTACCCCAAATGCATCTGTCGGATGTGCGCTTCGATGGACGCACAAGTGTTGGTGACGCACCGGCAGCCTCGCCAAGTGCACTCGAACACCACACTGTTGACCTGCAACAATACGGACGCACGCTGCACTCGGTACTCATACTCAGCTCCGGGCCACTGTTGATAGCACATTGCGCATCCTCCTTCTTGCTCTTTATATAGCTCTCTCTCTCTTTCTCTCTCTGACTTTACTAGAAACATTATGTGAATTTAACATTATTATTTGTGAATTTATTTATCAATCTATATTTACTATGAATATTATTTATTGTGTATTCAAGATTATTATGATAACGTTTACAGCGGCATTCTTCCTTATTGCAGACACCGCGCCAAATCAGTACTGTCCGTTCGCATGAGCTATACAAGGTCGCGCAGAGCAGTGGTACGTCTCGTCGGAGCGCTACACTGCCTAGATGGCATGATGTAGTGGCTATTGCTAATGATACGAAGTTCGCACGTGCAGGGTGAGTGTAGCGACGAGTGACGCCCGCCGCCACCGCGCGCGCCCGCCGCGACCCACACGCCTGATGTTTTGTCATGTTTCTAATGTCCCGGACACTCATCTACCAACTGTACAAAACTATTACGTTCCCTTTCCCTTCTTTAATTCTAAATTGATTATCATGATTGCTGAATTGTTTAATTAGTATTTAAAGAAACGAACTTACGTTTTGCATTTCGATAGTTGTTTCTAAAAATAAATTCACATTCCGTTCTTTTGCTATTTTAAATACAATCACTATATGTGTTGGGTATTCCCCATAATTACATGTCATTCCATCTCCCTAGGAAGCAGAGAGAGCAGTGATAGCTCAGTGTTTTGAAATTCAGTCTCTTACTCTGGAAGCCTCCGGCTGCAAATTCTGTTGCGCGCCTCCATACAAAATATGCATCTACAGGTTAAATATTATTTGGTATAACAGTGAAGGAGAACTTCGTTAGGAAACCTTCTCACGTTAAAGTTCTCAAAACAACTGTTCTCTGAGGTATGTGAAGACATCCAACGCGCAGTTGGTCAGCGCGGCCGACTAAGGCCTCGACCCTTCATTCTAAAAGAACACCCGTGTCCAACAGAGTAACGATAAAATGGCCGGAAATAAAATATGTCAATCGGTCAGCGGACACTTGATTATAGTTGTATCTATGCGATGATGAGAGTGGAGCGGCGCAGTTTGCCAAACACTGCAGCGACCTTCTTCTCAATGCCATATTATTTCGGACGATCTGGGCTTCAGAGCAACGCACACAGCAGTGCTTGCCTGTCGTCAAGCCGCCTTCTGTTACGTGGGTTTATTAATAGCGAGCGTCGCGCGCTTCGATTGGTGCACGGCCGGCGACGGGAATGTGCTAACAAGCGGACGGCTGACGACGGGCCTGCCTAGCCGCAGCTATCATCCACCATTTCATTCAATTATCTAAAAAGTTGTCGCAAAATCGTTTTCATCGCTTTCGGTTTCAGCTGACAACTAACAACTACAACAACAACAACAACAACAGCTAACAACTAGCAGTAACTTTATAGTTTTCTGATATAACGACGATATGTGTAACTAATAGATACAAATAAATACATATATTTAGTGGTCACATAAATGGGTAGAACGTGTGTTACAGCCGTGTGGGGGCCGCGGAGCGGGCTGCGCGCGCGGACCTGAGGCTGTATCAAGTGCATTCCGAAGTAGGTCAGGTCAGGGGTGGGTGGGGCGGGAGGGTGTGCCGGCCTCTGGGTCGCGGCACCACGGCCAAGGGTGGTCCGCGAAGGTTGCGCCCGTTCTTTGTGTAGCTCGAGGACAAGTAACGTCAATGTTCCCCGCGGCGTGACAGTCATGGTCAGCGCTATTGTTGCAGCCTCAAATCAAAATGTCAATTTAAATAAAAGTGCAAGTTTTAATCGCCGCGCCATACCGCGCTCTACCAGCGCCGCGCGCCGGGTCGAGTCGCCTCTTACGAGTTACGACATCCCGTATCCCGGCACGCGGCCGGGGACCGGTCTCACTCCGCCTCGACACGGATCCACTTCTACTGCTCACCTTTATATTATCTGCATAGATGAAAGGATTTAATAAATAAATAATCGCTTGCAGGAAGCCACATATGTTCATAGTTGCACTCACAAACGACACAAAGAGCCGACAAAGCGGCGCGGGTGAATCATATGCCACAAATGATGATAGGATGATACATGTCGCGGGAGGCGCGCCGCTCGCCGCCTCCGTGCACGGGTGATGTGCTTCATGTCACATCACTCTTTAAATGTAAATAGAGAAACATTACTGTGAAATTCTTATTTGTTTTAATTATGTTGGGTCAATGTCTAATTGTTAATCAAGTGCAACAACAGCAATAAAGTTATAAATAATATGACTCATTCGCTTGTGCAAGGTCCGGCCTTCAACCACCCAGCGTGTAGTAACACTGCGCCAATCGGCGTCCTCTCCCTTTCCTGTTTTCTTGCTAAGCCAGTGAGATTCTAAAGCTAACAAATTAATAGTTAGTGTAATAGCTGTATTCTCGTGTATGAAATTTTCAAATTCAATTAAGTTTTTATACGAGAATAACTTTGCATTCGGCGTCGCGGTCGATTAAAAATATCGTAATCGCAATCATTCGATTGCTTCTACTGAGTTGGCAACTTAACAATGGGACTATTATTACTTATATAAAACTTATGTAACCGTGGGCCGATATCGGAGATATCCGTAACGCTTCGATGAAGCAACCCAGTCGGCGCGAAGCGCTGGGGCGCGCGGCGCAGCGAGCGGCATACTTACCCACTTTGCGCTAACAACGCCATCTCGCAAAAATCTATCTGCAAGTCACAAGCTGCGTTCCATGCACTCTAAATTCAGTCTTTATTTGTTAGAACACTACAAAGCAAGTGTTGTTGTACGCCTTTTAATTTGTGTTACAGTTTGGTTTGGCTCAACAGGCGCGCAGAGCGTCTCCGGTTGCAACTTTATACGTTGTTCCGAAATATTCCTTATTAAAGGAGTCAAGCTCTCACGTATTTAAATTTTTATTGTGCATGTCACTATGAACAGACAATTCTCTATGTCCTTGAATAAATGATTCTACATAATAACAAGGATAAGAAAAACGCATTGTTTGAAACAAATTATAACTACATTTGCAACAGTTGTTGCTTTATTCATAGGCAATAAATGCTCATTACTCATAGACTGCTCGTTGCCTCGTCGGTCGTGTTGTCTGCTATCGTGTTGCCGATCGACAGCTCCTGAGTTCATATCCCGGATCGGGCACTATTGGATTTTCTAATTTAGATTTTCTACGAATGGCTCAGAGTATCCATTTGTGCCCGATGCATGACAATAGGCTCACCATAGGTTCCACAGTGGGACGAAACGTAGGTAACTGGTAAAATGTGAGAGTGTACTGCATTCCTCTGCTTACCTCTTAGGGCGTTGCGGAAGTGATGTTGCGTGTTACCCACACACAGTCTCCTTTACTGAGTCAGTACTGACTGTGATCGGATAAATAATCAACCATGAGTGGGAGCGAGTGGACGGTAGATGTGTAGTGACGTCACCCGTAACCGTAACAACCGCACAATAGAATGCCGAGGTCCGCGCATGCGCACCATCTATGTTGGTCGCGGGTCGCGGCGAGTCGTGGCGAGTCGCTCACACCGCACACGATACACGTGTCGGCTGCTGCGCGTGTGTGCGCTACAGTGCAGCCGAGAGAGAACGCGATTTGTATATTTATACATGACTATTAATAATGTCCATTGGCTGCACACTGCACACAGAAGTCCATCTCTAGTGTCGTTTCACAACTTCGCGGTGCATATTTGCCTCGTACAGTCAATTTCATCGTGTCTTGGACTTATTGTTAGTCGATGCTCGATCGCACATCCAGTTCTATTTAATTATTTTAAGCTATGTTTGTGTACACACATACCGGGCATACACCACCGGGCACAAATCTAGACTCCGAGCAAGAAATTCTAAATTAGGAAAAACAAATGGCGATTTGAGTTCAGGACTGTCGAGAATTAGCAATATCGCACATTTTTCGTAGTTACAAATAAAGTAACTTTTAAGTCGATCGCAACACGTTCGCGTCTAGCCGTCTTTGTCTCGTCGCATAGGTTCATTTCTGGTTCCATGAGAAAACGAACGAGTGCATACCGGTGAGGGGAGGGGCGGGGAGGGGCGCGCTGCACGTGTCGCGGCGGCGCCGCGCGGGCGGGGAGGCCGCGGCTGTGTGCTGCAGGTACTTGCTTAGATAATATTTATGTACTTGAAGATCCTCTTTGTTTATAACTTTCTAGCAATCGTACAAGTTGTTAATGTTTTGTTGTTAGACCCTAAAAAAGTGCCCCGGGGATGCAACAGCCAAGGCCACGACAATATTACGTAGCGAGGATCGACTTCACACAATGCTTTTAAATTTTCATGCTATGCATTCTATGTTATAAGTAATATTTCCTTGTAACGTACGTGTATAGTAATATAATATATGTGACGTATGCGTATGCCACATACAGAGTGCAGATTGGTCCATATTAATTCCATAAATGTTATCCGTAATAATATATTAGTAGATAGTAGCTATCCTTCGGAATAAAAGAATTAAAAAGATGACGGTTATACAAGAGTCAGAAAAAAAGGTTCATAAAATTAACTTAACTAATACTAACATGACAAACTGCTATTATACGTTCAAGTTATAAAAAATACAACCTTACCATCAGGCTACGTGTCTGCAATATTACGAACATACTTTAGATAAACACTATTAGATTTTTCTAATGTATATTTTCTAGTAGTGGCTCAGAGTCTGGAAGTGTGCCCGGTGTATGGCAATAGGCTCACCACCTGTGTCATAGTGGGACATAAACGTAACTGGTGAAATTTGGAAGTGTCCTACACTTCTCTGCTATCTCTTCGGGGAAAACAGGCGTGATGTTACGTATATTTTTAATAAAGACCACATAACATATCGCATCGTCTCTACAAATTTGTATTGTATCCGTAGTACTTTTGTTGGTGTACAGTAAATGTTATGTGTATTGTATTGTATTTTCCCCAGTACCTAATACTTAATCTTTGAATCTTGAAAGTACTAATATGAAGAATGTTACAACGGGATATTCCATTGAGTCTATTAACAACAAAGTTATTGCGTTCTAGAACGTAGGTTTACATGTTAATAATAATCCAGACAAAATTGTAATATCTCGCGTTGCATTAAGGCTCATTATCGTTTACCGGAGGTCTAGTAACTGGAGCCGGCATTTTGTGCCGGTTTGTTATTGTGCTGTCTCGCTCTATGGCGAAACGCAGAGATGGCTTATTGATTTGTTTTCATGACGTCTCTTTCCAGCCCGATATTGTGCATAAGCGCCTTTCGCTTAAATGACCTTCTCCTTATTTACTGGTTGGAAGGCGACGCTGTAGGTTGTTTTGGTGTCGTCTCGCTCTAGCGGCACAGCGACGCGCGGAAGGTAGCTCTGTTGCCGATTGCGTGCTGCACGCCGATCTTGATCTCATATACGCGTGTTTGTCTGCGCTTCGGGTAGACTTTATGAAACTGTGCATTGAAAACTAAACATATACTTTTTGCAATCCTATAACACTTTTATTAACTGTTCGCCTCCAAATATGTCAGCGCATTGGAAATTTCACGTCCGACGCCAATAAACGAGTATTGCAGTAATGCTAGCATGCTCTGTTATCGTGGCGCGTGCGGACACAAGCACAACACGTAGTAGCTGTGTGCTTGGCTTATGTAAGCATGGGTGAATATATTACATATGATTATTATAAATAATACCTTTGATTTAACTACGTATTTTCGTCGGAGGTCTGTTTTTTCTTAGTATATAAAATGAATATTTTTTATTAATACGTTGAGCGAAGAAAATAAACACGCTAGCCGCAACCACCGGTCAGCCTTGAAATAATTCATTTATGCGGACAGGTATAACATATTCATAAGAACAACGGTCGAGCAGGAAGCTTGCATTGTATCGTTACAAACCGTTCAAGCCTCTCTATGATAATTGAGATAAAACTAACACATGGTTTCAACACAATCGTAGATAATCAGAATGTCATGGAAGCCCGTTAGGCACAAGCAGAGCGCCAGTAATCACACGTACGCGCTACTCCGATTTGAGTTTTTTTAAGCGGTTTGTTGTTTTCCTCTATTAACTGCATGTCCTTGCATACGGTACGACCTGCCAGTTGCTTTCCTGGTAAAACAGATTAAATAAGAATACCGAAAAAATATGTGAACAAGGAAACACTATAGTAATGGGAGCTCGGTGAAAAATATTTATAAAAGCATACATACATATTATATAGAGGGGTAAAATCATATGGCATTATGTTTTAAAGTGCTTAGCGTGCAGCGAACACCCCGTGATGACGCGGGGGCTGGCGGCGGCGCAGGTCGCTGACCCGGTCACTAAGCACTTGGTACATTGTACATATTCATGTGAGTTCTCTCGCTAGTCACAATAATGGCTGGTGCACATACTGAGTGCATTATACCAGCCATGTCTCATACGACATTGTATGGAATTCTTTAAGAGTTAGCTAGTTCCGAAAATGATTTGCACTTGTTTACCGGCAGTCGCCAGCGCCAGAGATTGAACAGAACGGAATGAGAGCCGCCCCTGGGTGCTGCTCAATATTGTAAATTTAAACCGGCCAATTAAATATAAACGAGGAACGTGAAGCGCAGGTAAAAACTTATAGCAGTATCCTACAGGTGACCGCTGCGATGTATTGAACCCAGACCCGAAACGTCCCCGCGCAGCGCCGCGGCCTGCGCCCTCTCGGCCTGCGACACACTCTCGTGTCACAAAAGTCGATGGCATCCTTCCGCGGCGTCAAATGCGGTCAGAGCGGGTGTTCTCTACAGCCTTATAAGAAATATTAAGATGCTTAATAATTATATTATCGATTATGAAATTTTTTAGATCTCACTATCCATGGGCAATGGCTCGGGGGTCGCCGTCGTCTTTGGAAGCATGGGATTTTTTTTAAAGACACTATATAAATTTAGGCATACGAAGGAATCGTTCGAAGCATGAATAATCAATAGGGAGACAGGAGGTCCCGGTGAAGAGGCTCAAGAGGCAGCAAGGACGCGTCATGAATCGGCGACGTGGGGCAGTCGCCAATCGCCGCAGAGCCGCTCCGCTGGTCGGCGACCTCGACTGGCTGTGACTTGTTACAATTTCACTTTTTCTCGAAGCCAGCTCAAACGGCGCACATGAAACGTCTAACTATGCAATTGCGTGTAGTCATAGCGACCGAAACAAATGTTTATTATACGATTAAATACTCGCGGCACTGCGTCTAGTTACTTTGGCAATATAAAAATATTATTTCGCAACCGGCACCGTGCTAGCATTTGGCAGTTTTTCAAACGCTTAAAACTACGCAATTTATTGGTCACATCGCGCTCGAAGAATTTGGTGTTACACATTGAAAGTGGCGTGCAGTTTATTTGACTTGGAAAATGGGCAGTTCGTTGAACCCGCGGGACCACTCATTATCGCGTCTGATGAACTCACCGCCCGCCATTGTTCCCACTTGATATTCGTCACGGTACCTATATATACCTACGCCTTTCTAACCAATCGGACTATATCTAGCGACAAAAATATGTATTATGTTTTAAATCTACAGTTAACATTGTGTATTAATTATGTATAAGTACAATCGTTTGAGCGGTCCTTACTCTCTGGCGCGGGAGGCTCGCCGAGCGAACACCTCCGGCCGAAGCCCTTTTTGTCTAGATTGTTTTGCTATAATTCCATCGACCTTCAGCGATATAATTTATTATTTATGACTCGATTCTTTATAATTGTGATCAACAAATTTAAAACAATCATATTTCCTGAAATTCAAAGTGAGTTTTTCGCGCGACTACCAAGGACTGCGCAATCGCTTAGACAAACCTAGCACCGAGCTAACGTGGCTCGGGCGAGCTGCGACCGACAGCCGACAATTACAAATGCATCAGTCGGCTGCGTCTCGTATTTTTTCAAATTGAGAAGGAAGTGAAGTGAGCAGCGAGTGATCCTTCGAGATGTACAAGTATAGTGTAAACATTTGAACTGTCAAGAACGGGCAGTGCCCCGGCGCCGGTGTCAACGCCCCGTCGAAGCCGGTAAAAAAACGCATTGCTTCTATTTGCCGATGTTACTACGAAACAAGCTAGCGTGTAAGTATATAACATTGTTCCATTCAATTTTTCCTTACAATATTAACTATAAAAGTATTGTTTTATTTCAAGATAACGATATCATTTATAAATTCTACATATTTAAACTGATTTCAAGAATTAGTCAGTGTTGTCAGTGCCTTTGTTTTACGAAATTATGTAAGTAACATATTATATAAGTTTTATTATTGGATCCGCATATTGAAAGGTGGTCAGAGATTAAACAATATTTAATATGCCACCCACTAACATGCCGTGTCTCACGCAATACTTCCTTTGTTTGCATTAATTGTGCAAGTTACTAGAAATAATTGCCTAATGTGGCCACAACACCATAAACAATGTGACCGCAACTGCAGTATCTGCAGATTGCGAGCAACGACTTCATTGAAAGAAGGTAATGTTTTACTGTATCCCTTAGTTTACACGTCTGAACACTGAGTAGGTGCTATGTTGCGAAACTTTAGGAAGGAAGCGTCGGATTCAACATTGCGTCCGCTACGTTCGTCTCGAACAAAAGGAATATTTGTAATTCGAAAAATGATAATGTGTCAGGCTACCGATACACATAGGGTTATTAGAACGAGGGAGCCGGGCGCGGGGCGATGACCGCAGAGCGAGACGGAGCGACAACAAAGCTGAAGTTCGCGCGCATCGCTCACCGGCGGCGCCATGTTCTTTGTTGCTTGCAATAAACAGGACATCTCCGATCTGCTATACCTACAGTCTTGTAACTGTTACTATGTTCCCGCGTCGGTAGCCAGTGCACAGAGACCTCGCCATATGTCCGACGCCAGCGCTGTATGTGGCCCAGTCGTGTGGATGTAACCTACTTTATTGACTATACTACCGCACACATATTCCAGTAGTATGTCATTGGCGGCCTACGCCGCGTTACCAACGCTACTGCTTTAACAGTAGATTTGCTGTTTTAACACTTGTTGTATCCATGTTTTCTGTTTCATTATTAAATTTTACTGTTTTTAACAAGCGCCGTCTGCTACATCGTACAAATATAATTTTGACGAGCAAGGATATGAATGAGCACTAGATGTCTGCGACGGCATCCTCGACCACCCGACGTGTCAGTGTCCATCGTAGACTGTGTCATTTTATGAACGGGGAATTCCCCATGACTGAATTTACTTGAAAAACATCTCATTCAATCATTTTTCAGTTACGAATTAAAATAAGTGTCATCTGTGGAAGTGTAAGCGAATTGGCGTATTGAACTATTACTTTCCCGCAGCTTATATCATATCCATACATTTTGAAGTTAGCGTTTTGCGTTACCGCTTACGGAAAAGTATTTTGTCTTTTTTTTTTTTAATCGTCAGGAAAACTCAGATCGAGTGCCTATCGCCACGGGGCCGACGATAGGTTATGTCGGGCTCTAACCGACTAAAAACCTGACGGTGTCCCATCGCGCCACTACGCGGCGGAGCCACGGGAACGCCTGCGCACACTTCCGCGACAAGCTTCAATTAGGCTGTGTGTAGCGTTTGGTAAGCAGTGTAGAGCATTCTAGCGAGCATATTTATTAATACCATAATGTTTGAAAATAAACATTGTCGTTGGAATTTTAGTACATCCTACAGTTATGATATATGGAGTACGAACTCCCGCAGCGAGCTGGGGAAAATGCTATGTTCGTTCTGTCTGAAAGATGGGATCTGCAAAGAAAGAAATCCACAGAGAACGTAAGCCAACGATAGTTATAGAAATGGCAGCGGGGTGGCCATATTCGCCGAAACACCAATAAACGTTGGACAAAAGAAAATGAAGTTCTATTTTATTTCTACAAACTATACTATTTTTAGTTCTACAAACGCAGCGCATAACGTAACATCCGAACGTAATCTGAGCCAAAACATAGGGCCAATAATGTTTTCATTAGTGGCGAACTTGGCGCCTTTTTTACAAGACGATATGACCAATAACTCAATAAAACTTTATTTGTGCAGTACACAAAATCCCTGTTGTAACCCATATCTTAAAATTATATAACTTGAGATATACATATGTTTATATTATCTTTATCTAACCTTGTATCTAAAGCGGTTTTCAACTCTATTCCCTTGAAATAAGAATTATTATGACTTAAAAGTTTTGCTCATGCAAAAGTATATATTTTGTAACCAATTTAAATATCGGTCAAGTCGTGCGCTATGAAGGCTTTTGTGCTGTTGGTTTTGGTAACGGCAGCTTGCGCCAAGCACGAGGAATATATAGGGTAAGTTACTCGATGAATGTGATCTGAATACGGAGCTGCCAGTTATTTTTAATCGTACTGACGAGCCAGAGTCTGTTACGCAACTTGAGGCTTAATACATGTTTCCTCAGAATGCTCCAGCGCCGATTGGCGTAGATACGATTTAATAATCTACTTGACTGTCGAATAATTTTAAGCCCTTTGATGAGGTTTAACTATGTATTTGTATCTAGCTATAACATCCGGGATCGATTCTATAATTCCTAAGGATGAAATCGCCCAAATCGTTCGATAGCGGTCACTCAGCTGGGAACCGGTAATTCTTGGCGTTATCTCACTGGTGTTCTACAAATGTCTCTAAGTTGCAAGCATAGTTCAGGAGTCCAAAATATGAAATCATCATGATCATCAATAATTTTATCGTTCCACTATGGGACACGAGTTTCCTTTCTGTAAGAGAACTTTTAAGTGCATTTGGCAGACTTTACACACCACAGGGAACATTATACAAAACGTAATTGTAGAACGTAATTATTGAATCTCAGGATATATTCCTTACCGTTACAGTAAGTGGAACTCAATCCTAAAAACGCGCATGCGCTCCAGGGTTCGAACTCCTGGCTTCCGTAATAAGAGTTGCAGTTTAAATTATGGATAAAATATTTTTATTCCTTTAAGCTTGGTTTCATTACATACAAAGAATTTAACATTAGACTACCTTATTGGGTAATAATATAATATAGAAACTATCAACTACAAAATATATATTCAATAATGTTTGTTAAGGATTTTTGTATGCATGATATTACAATTGATCATCTACTTGATTGTGATCCGCTACGCTGAACCCACTTCTGCATCTAATATGGCTAACAAAATTAAATTTAAATACATGTAGCGTAATATGGTATTTCACGTAACTAATATATGTATTTATTACGAGGATTTTTAAATATTTAGGCAACAGTGATCTTTTAGAAGTGATAGCCTCCCATACCTTCAGGAGAGTAATTTGCACTGTTGTCATATGGATACTTTTTCTGTAATAAAATTATCCAGCGCATTTCTTTTCTGAATACGTCTATGTTACTCTGGTACTTTGCAGTTAACAATAGAAGTTTTCTTGTTCGTTCATCGTTCCATTTCATTTTTGAGTGATTCTTATGTTTGTCATTATTTTAGGGTGTAATTATCAATCAGGCCACTAATCTAAATTAATTTTGCGTCCTTCCATCAATGTTTATTTGCACAATATTCGTTAAGAAATAGATGGTTGTGAAGCTGTTAATTCCACTATTCTTTACAGATGGAAGTCCTACTATGTGACACCATCCAGTCAGGAAGAACTAAAGATCCTTGATGCAATGGTCCCGGAATTCGATCTGGACCTCATCTCTGCCGCAACCATTAACCGTCAGGGTGTCGCGCTCGTGAAACCGCAGCATCAGGCTGGATTCGCCAAGGCTTTGGAGGATAAGCACATAAGCTACAAGGTCAACCCTGTTGATGTGAAGACGTAAGTTCAAATGCCATAATATAACCTTCTATTAATAATAATTGTACTCAGTAGTGACATTACGCCTGTAATCCCCTAAGAGGTAGGCAGAGGAATGTAGTGTACTCACACTACATTCTTCTACTAGTGGTATACTGGTTAATCAGTCGTTAGCTCTTATGCCAATATAATATAGTCCAACTTTCAATAAATTTCTTGGATTAACATATTGGTATAAAAGTAGGCTTCTCAAAACATTTGCGAGGATCCCCTTTTCAAATTTTCTAGTATCATTGACTTTTACAGCTAATTTGTATACGAGTATACTAGATGAAATAATCCAGGATTCATTTGGTAATTTATATTCGACAGCATTATGATATAAAATATTATCGGTTACAATTGTGGCTGTAAAACTTAAGCTTCTCGGTGAATTTTTTGAAGATTATCGAAGTGTATCGAACCGACGTTAATATCTTTGCTGATAGTATTTTGCATAAGTATATGTTAAGCACATCACCATATTATGGGTAGCAACAAAGGAGAAACAATTTGTTGCCATATCCATAACAAAGTCTTTTTTGCTTCAAACTTCAGATAATCGTTCTTCTGACATTATTGCGAAATTGGTATCTGGAAGAGATAGTTAAGCTTATGTCGTTTATATTTATAACTTGTTAAGGTACAACTTTCATTGCTAATAATCTCATATAACAGATCTTAAATATGCACATTAACTGTGTTCCATATAGTTTTAAAAACAATGAAGATATTTTAACGTTACATTGTTCTTTGTCGGGGATTCGCCTCTGTGAGGTTACTGCAACAGATATTTCCACTGCTAAGAAAATAAAATTAGAAAATGGAATATTTATGTTATAAAATGTATGTATACTATTCTATGCAGTAAATCAATGATTCCATAATAGACCCCAAACAAACTTTCAGTCGGCCTTTTAAAGTTCGTAGCAGCTGCCTATGACATATATCTATAACTTCGACTTTTAATGCAAATGTAATTATTGAAAAATGTGTTTCTACACAAGAAGATAATGCATTCATAAATTTCAATGCGAAAATTTTGAATTTATTAAGTCATTTTATTATTTGTAGAAAAGAATAATTTTTCAGAGATGTTGAAGAGGAATTTTATAAAATGATATTGTATTTTTTATATATTTGTTATTAATATGTGCAATTAAAACATTTCAGTCAGTTGGACGTTGACGATGAGCGCATGCAGAAACAAGAATCGAGCGACGGCACAATGTCTTATGATAACTACCAGACGATCGAAGTGGTAATTATCAATAATCTCTCGTGCGTCATGTGATGCTTCATTAGCATGGAGCTAGCATCCCCATTTGAATATTCTATGCTGTACGTAGCGGCATCATTATCATTGATGAGATGGAAGCGCCGTCGATTAGATCGCAGTACTTTGCGCCATTGGCCACTGCCAAATATAATGGCTGATAATAGCATTTAAGAAAAAATACCATTTCGTCGTGTTAACTGTACGAAATCACTTTTGAAAACTAGGCAGTTATCCTAAAAAATATTATGCATATTCTATTGTGTGCATAATATGATTTGGTGACTTGAAGTGCGTTTACTTTTAACCCATATTTATTAATATAATTATTTTTTTAAATAATATGGATGTAATAAATATTTCAGATCGACAAATATCTTCAAGATATCGCTGAGAAGTATCCCGATATCGTAACTCTGGTAACACCAGCTAACTCGTACGAAGAACACCCCATCCAGTACCTGAAGATTTCCAGCAGCGACTTTAAGAATGAATCCAAGCCTGTCATCTTTATCAATAGTGGCATCAACGCTAGAGAATGGATAGGGCCCCCCACCGTCACATATGCCATTCACAAATTGGTTGAAGATTTGACTGAACAAGATCTTCTGGAGAAATTTGATTGGATCCTTCTGCCAGTTGTCAACCCCGATGGTTACAAGTATACAGCCATTGTGAGTTGAAACAAGCTCTATATTAATATAGAAATAAATGACGTTCTCAAGTTAGAATGATCGCTTGTACTTTCAGAATGGAATTCGTAATACTTCTGTATAAGTAGAAATTTAAAAACGTTATTCACTTAAAAAATACTTTATAAATTGTGCTTTTTCGCAACATTTTTGGAAAAATCTGCAAATGTCATATTGTATAAGACTTAAGTTAGCACAATTGATGTTTGACCAGGACAAAGGTTTGCAAACTAGTTACAAATAAATAATACTTGTTTAAATATTTCCAGAGACGTTTCTGGCTCAAAAACCGCTCCACTGACCAGCACATATTAAGCGGCATTTGTCCCGGCGTCGACGTCGACATGAACTTCGATTTCTTCTGGAACACGGTCGGCACTATCAACAATCCGTGCTACGACAACTTCGCTGGCGGCCTTGCGTTTTCCGAAGTCGAAGCCAGCGTAGTACGCGACATCTTGTTGGAATACGAGCTCCGAATCAAACTGTACATATCTATGCACAGCTATGGTAGCTACATACTTTACCCTTGGGGTCACGACGGCTCTTTATCGTTCCATGCCTTCGCTCTCCACACCGTTGGTATCAACATGGCCGATGCACTCCATGAGAAGTCTCTCGAAAACTTTAAGCGTTACACCGTTGGAAATTCAGTTTTAGTGACCGGAAGACAGACTTCAGGTTCGTCTGAGGACTATGCCCATAATCTAGGTATTCCGCTGACGTACGATTTTGAGCTTCCCGGTCTGGATGAAGGTCTTCTAGGATTCCATCTGCCTCCTGAATATATTCAACAGGTCGTCGAAGAGACTTGGGCTGCGATAGTTGTTGGCGCCAGAAGGGCTGGCGATCTGTTCGGAGATTAAAATATTTTGAAGTAAACGTTTTCAAATGCCTCATGTTTTTTTATCCCTTGAAGTATGTAGTATTTTTTATAATTTTTTCCTTTTTTATTGTAGCAAGTATTATAAACATAATTTGACAAATGCGTGGGGGGGCCGAGAGGCTGTGCTCAGCGATCTCCAACCCGCATGTCCAGCGTGGGAATCATGGGCATAACCCCTCAGGAGAGCAATATGTTTAGCAGTAACTGCAATAGGCTGATGATGATGATGAATTTGACAAAAGCGTATGATTTTGTGATTTGATTTCCGGAGGATTGGTGTGGGAGAAAAACGTCTAAAATACCATACTACCTGTGCTAATTATATGTAGTTTTATCAAAGATTATTTGTAGGCTTTATTTATGCTTTATATCGTGAAAAAATGTTCGCAAAGAAGTTTTCGTTATTTTTTACTCAACGAAAACACTTGTAACATCTTTTAACCGTTTTTATTAATATTACAATTGGTTTTAAATACATATTATTGATAACGCAGAAATGTGAAGATAATTAGGTTTGTGGCTAGTGATAAATAATAATACTTGACGCTTTGACACCGGCAGAATCTGGGACGTTTTGTGCAGTATGACTATGTGTGTTTGTATAACATGCACACAATCAAATCACTACGAAATAGCTAAATTCGGAATTCAAACATTAATTATCGTTGCGTAAAGAAGGATGGTTAGTAGATTCATATTAGATTTGATACGGCTTAACTGACGTTAAAATTCATATTAAACTCTGTGTGTGGCTGGTGTTTAATGCTGTTCGTAAGAATGGATCACACGGAATATTATGCGTTAATATTCTATCTTGCAAGTAGAAAATATAAAGCTGAAATACTGTGAAAAAAAATTGAATTAAATATGGACTGCGTCGCTGCTAGTGTTAGTAGCAAGTGCCACTGCTGATCGTGAGGTCCCGGGTTCGATTCCCAGGTCGAACTACACTACAAAACTACAAACACTACAAAATTTTCTAATTTAGATTTTCTAGTAGTGGATCGGAGTCTGGATATGTGCCCGATGCATGACAATAGGCTCACCACCTATTCCATAGTGGGACGTAAACGTAACCGGTGAAACGTGGGAGTGTTCTGCATTCCTCTGC
>DWFO01000424.1:0-20796 GCA_018246595.1 Mimoniades nurscia nurscia
TGGATAAATCACAGAAAACCCCAAAGGCGTCACGTGACTCCTCCCAAGCCCCGAATACACTCTCTAATAGTTTGACCAACGACCAACGAGTAAATACTTATAGATAGTATTATGTATTATAAATATATTGCATTGTTAAAGTTTCTACTATAAATTTATACTTACGGTTATTGTTGAGAATGAAAATGAAGCTAAGCAATTAACTCTAAATAATAATGAGTTAAACGATAGATTACAGTTTCCTTAGCTAGCTAGCAGCTTCAGAAGTGACACGATTTTCACCCTAGAACGGTAACCAACTTTTTGGATGAAATAACTACTGGCTGTAACTAATATTTAGCCATAAATCATTGTAACGTTTAGTGGCTGTCTACTTTCAAAAAAATCTGTCAAACGTGATTCCCTCTCATGAGTAAATGTATTGAAAGCGCGCATTCTGCCCGTTAGCTCGCAATGACAACGCAATGACTGGAAACGTCAAATCGGACTCGCTGCCCCATCACTTAAGCTCCCCTTCTCATATCTATCGCTAGTTTAATAAAAATTCATACTCCATACTGATTAATGTCGTTTAGGTTCAATTTTCTTCACAACAATAAAATTATACCTATATTTGTTCGAGGAAGACCCACGCGCTCCTTGTAATGAAACATTGTTTATTGTACATAAAACGTTTTATAGATAAGTTGTCTTCAGTTATATTGATCCTAACATTTCATTTCACAATGTTTGTTCATAATTAAATTCCAAGTCGATGAGACAATTCCCATCACTTAATTACATGATTTTAAACAGTAACAAATGCGCTCAAATTATGATTTTCTTAGCTGTATATTTAACTTTATTTTATATAGAATATATGTACCGGTGCAACATAGAACTGTTTTATGAAAAAAAATAACATAACTTTAATGGCAAGAAATATAGGTATAGGTATTATGCAACTTTCATAGTTTTCAACAGAAAAATAATTTACTCAATTTGAAGATTATTTCAGAAATGTGGCATTGCTGAGTTCTGTATAATGATGACAATAGCTTTCTTAAAACAAAACGTGGCTGTTCATTTCTTAATTGATACATAAATTCCCTTCTTTATGGTTTCACCTCACCGTAGTAATCTTGTTAGTGACAATAACGTTTTCACTTATTCATTGTCCTATAACGTATCACGCGATCAATTCATTGCACACAAGTAACCAGCCGTGTCGTGCCCATGTCGTGCCCACGCCGTGCTCGTGTCGTGTCCGCAACAGTTGCACTGCGCTTCCACTTTCCAGTCGGAAGGTTGCGCCCTGTCGATGACACTCACGTCCGCTGCGTGTGATCTAAGCAGCTAACAGAAGTGTCTTTCCTATTGGTAATAGAAATATTCTTTAGTAGACAATGCAATAAAGGGAGCTTATGTTTATTAACACATTTTCTAATAATTCTGAAATTGTTTACCCATTACCCGCACAAAATCCCACACAGCTTGACGTTCGTATAAGTTGAACTACATACCGTCCAAAACCATCGATACCCAATCGCAGCTGTGATTGTAATGGTACGTTCATGTTATATTGCCTCGCTTGTCACATCACACAAGGTTGATATTAAATATTTTCATCAAAGCCACCCGAGGCCAACTGGAAGAGAACGCCATAAAGCAATAAATACGTCGTTTGAACAATAAATGAACTGAAAATCGCTGTCTATTAACATTTAAACCCTTCGTAGATATTAAACTTGGATCGGTCCACCCACTGAGCTACAAACATCGGTATCTGCAGTCACCGAAGCACCACTGCTCCATCGAAGTGTCTTCTACCGCACTGTTCAATGATCAGGAAGTATGATTTGTTGTATGTAGTATATTTTTTAATATAGTATTTTTTAGTATTAAGTTTGTTACCATATTTTATAATATTAACATAATAGAAATGAAAAAACTTATGTAAGTTGTTTAACAAAAATATTTAAGCCAATGTTATTTTAGGTATATATGACATGCTCGTAAAGAATATTACGAACATATATTATTCTCGACAAAACAAATCAGTTCTAATTTGCTATCCTCTCCTTAAAATTACTAACACCCCAGTATAAAACAGTATACAATATTCCCATGCAGATTACTGAAACGTTGTTCTTAGTTATGTTGGTTTTTTTTCTAATAATTTTTTGAATGGAATTTACTTTGAATGAGAGATTTATAAACGGCACCGTACACTGTGAAATTATCCCAGCTAAATTCAGTGGACAAGCATATCAAACAGTATGTCGGCAACGGAAAATAATGAATGCGGCCGACAGAATCAACGACGGTGTCAGTACATCTGCAGCTACGACGGCTGAAATTATGCAGACTGTTTCTGGCACACTTCACCCACGCGTCAAAAGATCTTAGTACGACTGTAAATAATATTTTACACAGAAACTAAACCCTTTACGGGATATTATTCACGTACAACAAGCTGCCGTGTCCATAACACAGCCACGCCCCCTTTTTTTCATGTTGAAAGCACATAGAGTAACCTTCCGTTATGCGTCAGTCCTTACCCAGCACGAGCGTCGGAAGATGATCTCCGTATTTGCGTATGCATTGCTCGAGCTATGGGTGAAAAAATATTTCATTAGTCCGGTCCATTCAATATGATTAACATAAAACGCTCAGTGCTTGTATATTTATCGCCTATTCATATAATTCGCGTATGGCCGGCTCCGGCGCGGGCAGACGTGCAGCGCCTACTAGGGACCTGTTTAGCTGAACGAGGACTCTCAGTGGACAGAGACGCTTCGGGATAAATTAAAGACTTTACAACAACTTTCGACACAATTACATTTCGGAACATTTCTGTGTAGTGATATAACATGTAAAGAATGCATTTTTAAATTTAACAGTCATAGGATTTTCTTATTTAAGACGAATGAGGAATCAAAAATTACTATATAAATACAAGACGTAGGTATGACTCTCAGTTGAACACGCGCCTTTTGACAGGTTCAAAGCAGGTTTTCGACAAGGTTCTGACACAAACGTGACACTGGATGGACACTCGGGCGTCTACAAACTTCACCGCGTCTGGTGCCATTATAGATAATTTTAATTCACGTTGATCTTAATCTTTGTTTGTCATTATATTGAGTTACTTTTAATATTAAAAACAGTCTTAACTCGGCAGTTGTAATTTTCTCGTCTTCCGCAATTGCCAATCTCAAATACAACTTAACAAATCCATGTAAATATTCCTCGCAGTCACATCCTCTTCTAATCTCTTCTGTCAGCCCCTTTGACAATCAGCTCGGCTTTAGTTTGTTCCATCCAATTACTTGGATAAACCTTCAATCTCTACAGTTCTTTCACTCTCAAGAATTCTTCTATTCACGTAAGATGTGGAGTGGATGAAGATATTATATGCTCGATTGGCACAAACTAAATTTATACAAAGAAATGACTTTTGTTTTTAACGTACTAAATTACAAGCAAAATTTCGACATCGACTTCAGCGCAATTCGAGTGCAATGTACGTTGAACGTACTTTAAAATTATAAAAAATATTCATATTAAAAAAGTAACACATTTGTTAGATACGCATCGTTACATGTAATTTATTATAATTCAGGGCTTTTTCACTCATTAGTAATCTTCCATAGGTATTCTCATTTACGCAAAATACGTAATTTTGATTTACGTAAAGTACAATTAGCACAATTACTGATGACGCATTTCAATGAATACGGGATTTACCTGACGATAAGAACGACGGCGACCGTTACTTTATTCCCTTGGATGTTATGGGTTTCTTATGATACTCAGGCATATATATGCAAATGGTGACAAACAGCCGCCTTCGTTTACAAACGCACAATATACTTTTATGGCTCAGGAAAAGCCGAATGTTTACCACGTTACCGGTGCGTCTCTAGTGGTTAATTTTGAGCTTTACTACTTAAGGAATACGGAGATGAAGATTGGATGCGGTAAGTTGTGCGGTATGGTACATTCAAGATATTGTTTCACGTGTTTTATGAGGTGGGTCGAGATTTCACGGGGCTTTCGTCGAGGGCATTTTTGAGTGTTTCCTTCGGATGTTATGTTTATTTGTAAGGGTGTAGTCGTTGGTTATGTTCGATTGCTTGTAATTCATGCCCGCTGGGAATATATGAGTATTTATGTGACGGGGAGCGGTGTTTATTGTACCTTCATAGTTCAGAGGTTTAGTCGCAACCGATCGTAGCGCGGAGGATTGGTTACAAAGAAACGTAGGTGCCAGTTTCTAGGCTTTTTATAATTTATTCGACTTCAGAATTCGTTTGTTGAATTTGTTGTATTAATCGTTGTATCGATCGTTTTAAATTCGGGGCGCAACAGAAGGTAGTAAAAATAGTTACCATATACATTGAGATATTACGATTATTTTGTATAAACTTGGTTCATATGTATATACATATTTTCATGGTATATACACATTAACTGTACGGTAAAAGTACGTACATAAGTTGCCACTTGCCTCTTTCCTGTGCGCACCCCTCAACCCTTCCATGTCCAACATAAAAGAAATGGAATGTCCAAGAACATAAAATAATATAACATGTATATATATCGCTGTCGTTTTTCAGTAATACTTTTTCATCTTGTTTATATTGTCGGCAGCGCCCGAACTGTCCAGCGACCGCGGAACACTCAAAACAATTTCAAGACGACATATTTCTTTGCTAAAAGTAAGCCACCGATGGTCAAACGTTCCGGTGTACTTGTAATAATATAGAAAAAATTATAAAATTATAATTATTCACTAATTATCTAATATTATTATGCATCCCGGCCTATATATTATATGAACTTATGTATATTAAAATTGATAAAACATTCAGATTCTGATTGAGTTTAAGGTAACTCTTAACTTTTTAATGTTTGCTTACCTATGATCACCACTTAGTTACAACACTTAGTTACACGTACAAGCACTGTTAACAGAAAAGCCTTATTTATTTACTGTCCTAAAGAATCTAATTAAATATGTTAAACTATATAGCGGTGTTATGTGAACCTCATAGTTTTTTTGAGAAAAACATAAAGGTCTTATTGAAATGTTTAAGGGAAATTTTAATATGTTGACGGTGAATTTAATTAAAGTGTTTACATACAAATTTTGCTGCGAAATTATTATATGATACTCGGTTTACACAGAAAAATCAAAATTAAATTATCAGTACAATTTCAGTGAACCTTATTGAACTTCTAGAGCTTTCGATTAGGGAGCGTTTTGAATTCCCGCATTGATCCGATTTGTTACCTTTAAGAAAAACGAACGAATCTGTAAAGCTAAAAGGTTTTAAAAGTGGAACCCTGTCGTTTCTGTCGGGCTGAAAGCGGGATAACTTTAAGCCTGAAAACTGCCAGAATCAGAGAAAAAGTCAAAAAGAATGAAACGTCACTGTAGACGAACGAATATTCGTATTGTGTATGTGGACGGACAAGAGCACAACGGCGCGATGCTAACTTTATTTTATTTTTTTAAACTGACCTACTTCTGTACCTACTTCATCATCAAGATTTTAAAATAGTACCTGCATGATAAAAATAGATATTTGTAAAATGCTCACTGTCTACCCCGCAAGGGAGCTGGCGTGAATATGTATGTATGTAAAATAGAAATTTCTTAATTAAAAAAACTTACAGTTTTATAATTGTGCGTAGTGAATAGACTAAAATGTTTTTACTACGATATAAAATAAAAAAATGAGTATTATACACCTACATTATTCAATGATTATATAAGTTTCGTTTTTGTAGATACATAAAGGTATAAAAGGACAAATATGTTTATAATAAGACAAATTGGAAAATTCGGGAACCGCTGACCAAATCCTTCGTCCATCGCGAATTTCCCTGGCAAGGCATAACGAAAAATAAACAAAGTGTTATTGTAGCTTATTTTCATAAGTTAATAGTGGGAACGTCCGATAACAGTGCACCCCCAGGGCAATACGCTTTTTATTATTTATGTAAATAGATGGACGTCAACCTGATTGCTGTATATGAGGACGTCTTTAAGAACTTGTTCGATCGTAGGCGATTGTACGTCACTCCGATGAACTATTAATCTACATTTATGTATTTCAAGATGGCGTTTACTACAGTAAAGGCAGCAATTTGTTGTATGCCTATTGCTCTATAAGTTGATACTATCATTCGTACAAAATATGTTATAATTCAGAGTGTATACGAAACTAATTCAAAATATGGAACATCTATTTCATCACTGGTACTGATGATATAGTAGAGGATGCGGTTATTGCGAAAGGGGATATTAGACCGGTTCCGAGAAGATTTGTGACGTGGGCTCATCGTGCCCCACATGTCTACTTCATGAGAAGATTCCCGGTTTTATAAGTTTTACTACGGTAAGTCTAATTAGGAAAATATCAAAAGCCATCTAACTTCTGACTACATTTTAAGCCTACATGTTTCATTTTTGGTATCTATTTCAACAAAAAACTCGTTTTAAAAGACCTATTAATAGAAAAACCTATTTCAAAAAACGAACACCACGTTTATCAGCCCCGTATACCGAACTGGCTTCCGTAAAAAATATAACAAATCAATTTTTCTAATAGAAATTACTAGTAGTACCTAGCTCGGAGATTGGATTTGCGCCCGGTTTACGGCAATAGGTGCACCCCCTAATACATAGTGGGACGTTAACGTAACTGGTGAAATTTGGGAATGTATTACATGCTACCCTGCTTAGCTCTTCAGAGGTTACGAGCGAGAAGTTATGTTTTAAGAATCTATTACCCATTTTAACAACACCGTCAAACCCGACGACAACCATAACAGGTACCTACTCAAAAATAGGTCTTTTAAAAAGCATCGTTCGTGGAATAATTCTAGAAGTTAAAAGCTACCTTTTAGCTGGAGAGCGCAATAAACGGAATAGAGATGATGGAGCGTTGTGTCGCGGCGATTCGCCTTCGCGTATGAATACAAACGGCGAATTACGACGCTCGTACCAATATCGGAGCAGGAAATGTGTGAAGTAGACGTTGAAGTAAAAATACATATTTTAAGGGTAATATTAATACCTCAGCATATATTTAATATCCTGGTATGATGATAATTTAATAGTCGTGATTCTTATTTGCTATTGCAAATAATCTCAACTCAACCACTTCAAAACATTAAATCGAATGAATGTTTGTGCACAACAAATGGAGATTCTTTTGAACTAAAACAATGTTTCTTACTGCTGGGATTTTGATTCAGTGCATGATATCAACGTAGTGTTTATTTTCGTGTCTTTTATTATTTAGTATGATTTCGTACATTGAAATATTATACGTGAATACATAAAATTCATTTAATTATGTATATATGTACGCAATTTGATTAAAATGTCGATTTAATCCTTTTCTACTATACTGAAATATACATATGATATTGTTCTTTGGTAACAATTTTCCTACAATCCACACCTCCTCAGTATAGTATGCTCATAACTGTGCTCCAGGCATGGGTAGTAACGATCAGAACTATTAATGTTTCTCCTTCTCCCTGACCTCTTCATCACCACGAACTCTCTTATCACTTTACTCTTGGTCAAGCTTCTCATCTTAGAATGAGAAGAATTAAGGCCATTCTTGGCCCCGCTGGCGAAATGCTTTGGCAAATTACACCCTTAACATGTGACTGAACACTGATTTACTGCAGTTCTTAAAACACTATGACCTGGAGGGTGGTGCAGCCTATTCACGTGTGGCATGTTCTTGATCTCTCCCGAAATATTCTTATTAGCAAATGGGGATTACTCCGGGAAGCACGTACAAACTGATATCCACTAGTAACTTTTATTGCAGCCTTTAAGGTGGATGAATATAAACTGGATTTATAGGGATTATGTGGGGAATGGTCTTCGAGGGAGGGGCTTAATCCGTAGAAACGCGGTGCGACGGAATTGAATCGGTTCTTATATGTAAATTGTCGCGTGCGAGTAAATAAATACGCGGCTCCGTGATTTAAACTGCCGTACGCCGGATCAGCTGATACCTCTAACGCTACGGACGCTTTTTCTCCAATCCTATTTGTATCCAATCGACGCGGGATGAGAGCTTCATGATTAGATAGAAGAAACTCGAATTGCCTAACATTTGCTGTGGGAAGGATTTGGATTTCTAATTCATAATAATATTTAGAGGGATTAGGGAAAGCCTATGTCCAGGAGTAGGCCTCCAATGACTGATGATGATGATAATAAATAATATTTTTATTAAATTACTGCAGTATCTAAGCTACTACCGATTAGTAAACAAATAATGCAAGAGTCAATAAGTATTTATGATACCAGTTGTAAGAAAATAATTAGCAGCGTGCTATAGATCATAATACTCGTAATCGTAACATTTTTCAATCAAAGAACTACTTCTAGTTGTATGTAGATAGTATGAGAAATATACCGTTAAATGCACTTATAAATAACATTCATACTAATATGAATATCTAATGGACGTTTTAATGCGTCCGAAGCACGCTCTCGCGGCACTTTATGATATTTACGACGCATATTGTCGTCGACACGACTTTTATCGACAATTATTATTTCGCATTTCTTCCGCTATCGCGTTACAATGTTACGTATCTACACGTATCTACGTGAATTGCTGCCGTAAAATCATTTATGACTTCTTACATCGATTTGTTATTGAAAAAATTATTGAATGAAAATATGACGTCCGAGGAGCTAAAAGCTACACACAGACAATGCAACGTATCACACCCTTTTTAATAATTTCAGACCGATTGAACCTCTACATCTAATCTCAATCAGGTTTACTGTTACAAGTGTTACTGTAATTGCTCGGAGGTGGAAACACAACAACCAACACGGCAATACCCAAGGGAACGCTAAGTCTGTATTCTCGTCGATAGCTCCACTTGAGAGGAGCCCAATGTAACAGGAGTATGTGAAATGATTGATTTTATTTCAATTATGGGAATACGTAATGGTGCAGGACTACAGTAGTATCTAATAAGTATTAAGATTAAAGTGAGATAATTTATGTTTTACTCTGGCATTGTGTAATTATTTGTGTAACTGGACTCGGCGAAATTGCGCACAAAAGCGTTTCTTTTATTTCTTATAAGAAGTTCTTTTATTTCTTATAGAACACATTATATGTGCTAGTAAACTACAGATTATGTAAAATTCTCTTTAACTTGCCTAGCGTCATTAAGACGTTATCTAATCACTCAGAATCCCAACGTCTCATAAAACAGAAACCGATATAAATCCCCAATAACCGTCCTCTGCCCATTAAGGCGGTTACACACTCGCGTTAAAAAAGTTACTGTCGCCTATAACGCCGTCCATTACGGTAATGAATTATGTGTAGCGCCGTTAATCTGTCGCCCGCGTCACTTCTCATCTCAATTAGAACTAATTGAATATTAAGGCTCCAACGATTGCTTATAAAACTGGAATTTGCAGCGGTAGTATAACGGAGGCTTAAGATGCTTACGAATGTTGGAATTTATTGACGCTTTTTTATATAATTATTTTTCGTTATTTCGTTTATTAAAATACCTACCTAGTATTTTAATTAAAACAAAAACAGTTGGAAATTAAAAACATTTACAGTGTAAATACAGTAGAAATACTGTAAAAAAGGATTAAAAAGTTTGAAGTTTCAATATCACCAAAGCAAAAAAAAATTGATAATATTTTAATGTTATTTTAACATAGCGTCAACAAACGACTCTATCAACTTCAAGAACTTACAATTTGGAAACAAACTGTAACTAAACTCATCACGTCAAATAAATGCGTGCGGAACAATGTTTGACCCTTAAGATATAAATGAGGCGGCGCAGACGTGCCGTTTCCGTGCAAACTTGTTACAATCAGCCTTCAGGTGGATGGGACACGGTCATATATCAAAGTTTGCAAGTGGAGCGAGCGCGAGGTGCGCGGCATGAGTTATGCTAACCGCACACCGCCGCGGCCGCGCTCCAACTTGGAGGCGACGGAGCCGGCTCGTGATGTGTACAGTTTCACTCTTGATATAAATATACTTTGGATGTTTTGTAATAATTTTAACTTCGGTTTAAGAACGACAGCAGTTAACCTAGTGGTATGAAATTACACACAACACAATTTTATCACTTTTTACGTATCTATCCTAAAGATCCTATCCTTGTCCTGAGACGCGGCCGCCACTCGATGAACTTTCTTCCTCATCGGTTACCGATCGTTCGAGCGCTGTGCTCTGCCCATTGTCACTTCAACTTGCTAATTTTGAGAGGTATGTCAGTGAAATTAGTTGTTGATATTTATGGTAATAGTGATCGTACCCGCCTTTAGCCTCTTTCTTGCACCGCACAGTAACCGAAACGCATTTATCGCGGGGCAGACCTGTCGCGAGTAATTGAGTTAGCGCTAAGAGACGGAACGGCCCGCCCGAGACCTCAAGTTCTCTTACTTATGTGAACTGTGCATATACAAATGGCTGTAATACTTGTGTTCACTACTATTCTCATACCCACCTTTGAAATATAGTTGTAAGGAAATCTAACGAACAAATCTAAATAAAATCAAACATACCCAAACCGGCGTGCGTTTATGAAGAAAGTGGTGAGTCAAAAACGACACCTCCGTAAAAATGGACATATGTATTTAGCAATC
Source organism: Mimoniades nurscia nurscia (assembly GCA_018246595.1). Lineage (NCBI taxonomy): Eukaryota > Metazoa > Arthropoda > Insecta > Lepidoptera > Hesperiidae > Mimoniades > Mimoniades nurscia. The sequence goes on from DWFO01000424.1 coordinate 10,664, forward strand.
GTTGCTCTATCTACGACGTAACGGCTCTCACGTCACAATATAATAATAATCAATCAGAAATGTGATGAATAGGAAAAATAATAATAGGTACGATACCGTGTTGGATCTTTCATGTACTGCAATACCGTATTTTCCACCACATGACGATGACGGAAATAAAGTATATTTCGAAATAAAAACACAATAAAACACTTTAGGTGTTTTTAGCCCCCCGCGGCGCTCGGCGACTGAGACAACGGAATGACGGGGCGATAGTTATCAATACGGCTTATCCCGTCACTGAATGATGTCCTGTACATATGTGTGTCTCTGTGTGCGCGTGTGTTTATGGCTGTGTGTGTGGGGGACGTCAGTAAAAAACCTCGGACGTGACGCGGCATACTGATATGCGTTGTTTTGACAGTGTTTCTTATATGTAAGTACGGAAATAGCGGACCAACACTATATAGGTACATATAACTTTAAGTAATATAACTGCAAAAAAAATCCCGGCAGTTGTTTCCACCACCTCCGATGACTGCTCAGTGCTGGGTTACCGTGTTGGATGTGACAGGTGAATTTCATACACTAACTGCTGACATATAACCTTTATTTGTAAGTAGGTACTAAAAAAGTAACATCACGCCTGTCATCCCCGAAAAGGTAGGCAGAGGAATGTAAAACACTCCCACGTTTCACTAGTTACGTTTACCTCCCACTATGGAATAGGTGGTGAGCCTATTGCCATACACCGGGCCCATATCCAGACTACGAGCCATTACTAGAAAATTTAATAGTGCCCGGGACTCGAATCGAATGCAGGACCTCCCGTTCGGCAGTCGCACTTGCAACCAACACGACCAACAAGGCAGTATTAATAAGTAGGTACTACATTACCAATACTGTTTCAAATTAAACTTAATTCTACATTCAGTACGATAAAGATAAAAACATATTGTATCTACAGAATGTTGTGATAGATATCTAATGTTCATTAAGTAGAGGTGTATCTATGCAATATTCTGGAATTAATGTAGCAGGTAAGATCAGTCTTAGTACACTCTCATAAGGCTTTATAAATATACATACATAGCTTACGCCCGGTCCCTCACGATGTAGGCAGAGAGTACTAAGTGTCAAATATCTTCATAATTACGTAACATACATTTAGCAATATTCGTATTACATGTTTTATTACATTATTGTTTTTCGACACGACTATGTTGTAACAATAATAATCCCCATTGAACCCCTACAGATAACAGTGGGGTTAACTCATACTGCAACATCAAACGCCATATTTCCTCTTGACTACACACTCGTAGTGGTCATACGAGGAGCGTAGTCCATAAATTGATTCCCTTTAATGGGCGCAGCGTAACAATGCAAACACCTCAGGAGAAGTTGTAAGAAGTGCCATCGGAGCGGCTTTACGAGCGGCGCGCATATTAACCGGTGTCTTTACGACACTTAGATGTTTGACCTGGCGCGCTCTGATGAGCTGGAGCTAGACGTGACCGCTCGGTTGATTGCAGCGTACATAACAGGGAAAGGCAATTCAGAGGCATTGTTTATGTAAGCAACGGACTCAGAGTATATGATGATCTTTACGATTATTGAGTCTGTTTTTGGAAAAGCAAAATTTTTTTTAATGAAGCGTGTAACTATCGAGCAGGCAGTGGGGTAGGCAGTGAGGGCACATCGCCGTGCCAAGCCAAGGTACGCAGGCGTAGAATATTATGAACTACAAGACAAATTACTATAATCAGACCAAAGTTGTTTCTTTTTTCTCATTATTTTTATTATTACATCGAAATTAAACGTTAGCTAATTTTCACTTAGGTAAAGCATGTCATTTCGAAAAAAGTTTTTTAATCTATACGCAAGTACTGCGTTATTACATTAATAAAAACGGTCCCAAATTATCGATGACACTTACATTTTAGTACGAAATATCTGTTTTCTGAAGGACATAAAACAAGTTTTTAGTGGTAATAATTCGTACGCCAAATCTTTCGCCCGATACACATAAATTAGGAATTTGACGGAGTAATTAACTTTAGTTAGAATGGACAGTATTTTTATTTCGTTAATATTCTTAATGACTGTTTGAGTGAGTGTTTGACTTAAACATCAAACATGACTGCATTTGCAATTAAATTCAATATTGTTTATAAACGACTAATGATGATGTAACGAAATACCAAGTGTTTGTTACGTAAAAATTCAGCGCAAATGCTTTGTTGCTTAAATAGATTAAGGAGATGATTTTTTCTTCTAAAATAATATTACAAGGAGGTAAGATTTCATCGTTTGTTTGCATTAAATAGGCTCTGAATGTACTAGACCGATTTGAAAAAATATTTTACCATTCTCCTACATTATCCTTGATACATTATCGTTGATAAATATTAAAAAGAAATTATTAAAAACTTTCTTTATAGTGTACTTTTTCTTAGTAACCCTTGACACAAAAAGAAGTGGGTATGTGTGTGTGTGCGTGTGTGTGTGTATGTTAAAATTTAAAATTATTGAAAATTTTGTTAAACATCAGTGTGGAGCCGCTAGTCGGTTTATATTCTAAGACTAGAAATATTGACTGTCACGATATAATAGCTCAGACTACGCAGGCAGATATAAGTATATATTATGATGACCTCGTGTGCCTGGAACTCTCGTCTGTTAAGTACCTATAGTTTAAAACCTTTTCCGTCTTAAGAATATATAGTTGCTTCCAAGACCAACTTAAGACCACGGTCGGTGTGGTTAGCTTACTTAAGCACTGTTAGTTAGAAAAATTTATATAAACTTAGAGTATGTAGTAATGCACGTATACCTACCTACTGTAATCTCCGAAGAGCGCACTACACTCCCACGTTTCACCATTAGCGTGTAAATTCCACTATGGTATAAGCGGTGAACCCGGGGACATTTCCAAACTCCAAGTCACTACTAGAAAATCTAAATTAGTAAAATCTGATAGTGCCCGACCCGGAACCCGGATTTGAACCCAGGAACAAATAATAAGAAATAAATAAATGACTAAGACAAATAGTTCCATTAGACATAAGCTTCAATTAATAGTACCTACCTACTTACTTGCGTTCAAATATTACCATCTAATAAATAAACTGATTTGCATTGAAAGTTGAACTTGCAGGCGTCACGAGGTTTGTGGGGCCCATTACAGTCAATTGCCAGCAGATATACATTTCAGATGTAATAAACCAATCAGCCGCAAGGCACTTTCCGCGTCCGATCAATCGCAGCCTCTTCCTGCCCACTACACTGTCGCTAATGACTAATTACGCTTGTACAATCCCTCCACCACACTGTATTAGTAGTACTTGAGAATGTAATGTTGTGCACGGTATTACCGACTTTAATGCTCGGGTCTAAGTTGCATAGTCTGGTTTAGAACGGAGTTCAGACGTTCTCTCGTAAGAAGCTCGGCGTTCGCTCATTAAGTATTTAGCGTCGTTGTGGTTTTATCTGCATTGCATTTTGCATCCTAAATCAATATCAGTTAAGGTTGAATTTTAAATGCTCTGGTAACATGACATAGGTCGTGAAGGTCTTGTTAGAGGAGAAGGTTTCCTGAGGAAAGATATCGGCACGTAATGAGTTGAGTGCCATTCAAAACATCATTATCTTCGTTCGCTGCGCGATCGTATTGCGGTAGGAAGTGCATTCGTTGTTTTGCCTTCAACTGTATTCTTTTACGTTTTTGATCGCGATCGCCATCTTGAATTGTTATGACCTCGTGTAGAAACTTGCTATTATAGCCAACTTTAAAGTAAAAATCATGACAAGAATGAAACAAAGATATAAGGAGACTATTGAATATTAAAGTTAAAAACACAAAGTTAAATTTGTTTTTCATTAGGTCAGCTCTTTTTTAACCCCAAACACAAAATGAATACCTACTTGTGTTACTCACACAAAGATTTGTTTTGAACGGAAATGTAACCAAAGCATATGTATTATGCATAAAAAAATTAAATTTCGCTACATATCACCATCACTAAGATAACATTGTTAATAGATTTAGATATTAACAGAATCACGAGCAAATAGAAAAAAGCTTTCAGTGTTACAGATTAAAATGTTAAACTGGTAAATATAAAATGCTAATTTATATTTTTAAATTATTATTAGAAATCGGTTATTTTAACAAATGTGGTTCACAAAGTAGTTATTGAAATAAATGAAGAATAAGTAGTGATGAATAGTAGAGGAATTACGAATAAATAATAATTGCGTTTATATTATGTACTGTGCGATATATTTGTTAACCTTACAATTTTAACTATTATTTCTTCGGCGAGTGTCGAACCGTATAAGCGGCGCAACGACCTCACCTCGGCCGTGTTTATTTTACTTTCATCCTTATTCTTAACACTTAATGAACAACTTAGATATTAGTTAAGCCATTATGTAAGCAGACAGCAATAACTCGCACAAGGCGCACGTGTTGGTCATTATTAGTACTAATGAGCGAGCGCTTGCCAATAGTGCTTATTGTGCGACACGGCCGTAACATAACTCTGGTAGCGCCGTTTGCGTTAGCGGATGTCCCATTGGATCATTATTATAACTACGATGAAATAACATAACGCCGCGAGGAGTCAGCTGGACCGGGTGGAGCGGCAACGGAGAGGGGAGAACGATGTCCAGTTGTGGACTTCTAAAAATTAATGGATGGTTGAATAGAAGACAATACATGTATCTTGCGGAAAAGGAAAATATCTAGATATCGTATTTAGTCTAGTCTGCATATTATGTATTAGAATTCTTGAAACGAATATGCCTTCAAGACTCATTGAACAGTCACTCGACACGCGTGCTCGGTTCGTTTGTCTCAGTTTCCGGCGAGCCACGATAACTCGATCACTGATCCGGTATAGTCCGAAGTAACTATGTTAAGTTCTCAGAGCCTAACTTTTACTGAAAACATACGGTATAATATTCGAAACTATCCTTGGCGTTTGTCGTGTCATTGTTCCTTGCAAGGGAAATTATGTAGAGATCGTCACAACGTCGTTCTGTTGATCAGCAGTCGCGGTTGCAACCACCACTCCACCAAGGAGGCAATCTACGGCTTAATTTCTTAAAAGAATACAATATTCACTTGGCGAGAAACATTACATTTAGAGACATAACTAGATGTACACAGTATTTTATTATTGCACACAAAGGAGTATACACACAAAAATTAAAATCTGCGCCTATTGTACGTTTTAGATAATATTAATACATTTATAATCCATGCCATTTGTTGGTATCTAGCTGATCCTGTAAAGCATGTTCACCGATACCCTGAAACTGATCAAGCTCTGCTGTTTAGTGTTCAGTAAATAAGGCAATGCTGGTGTAGACGTAACGTCTGTACACGCGCTACTAACGCCAGTCTCTCCAGGGCCGGTCGCTGCTCCCGTGTGTTTCCTCGCATAGAATCTAGACTGATAGGCAAGGGCCGGTATCGATTGCGATATTATGATCCAGTTAGCATCTCTGCCTCACTTCGACGTTGAATCAGCAATTAGCTTAGCTTGATGGATTACAAGGCAACGGTGTTTCAAGGGTAACTTGGTTTGGATATCTTTGTGAAATGTAACGTGATTTTAACAGATCAATTATTTTAAGCATGGGCAGAAGGCATTAACGTATCTATATTAGTGTAGGCGTTCTAGCTGCCCTGTTAGGAACTTGGCGCCATGATACAATAACAATAGTCATTGCCTCGTTCGCTTCTGTGGCCGAGTTTCGACAGCTGCTTTCACTACCATATGGAGCTTTTGTTAATATAAATTTGAATGAATATTTCATTGCTCATATAGGTATGATGATGATTATTATGACATATTAACACAGTAATGATTCCACGTAGTAATAGTAATATGTTGGAAAAACTAAGCCAGTATACCTAGTCATGTAAAACATAGCAGAGCGGCAGAGCCAAGGCAGATAAAGTATATTCTATGGTGAATAAATAGGTAGCTGATATACCACATACAAAAATCTCTTTTGTATGATTTCTTTTGTATTGATTATGTTTTGTTAAATAAGTAAATAAATAAAATTATCTAATGTTTCAAGAGACAATTTTATAAACAGAAATAAAACGAATACTTGTCACACAAACGTCTGTCCTAGGTGGGAATCGAACTAACGATCCCTGACACTCCACTAAGTGGTCAATATTAAATCAAACCACGAAAATATTCCCATTGCTAAAAATAATTGAAAGCTAAATATCGCGCCATCAATATCATCATCATCACCAAAAACCTTTCTATCAGTTGACTTGGACACGAGTCTCCTCTCAGAATAGGAAGGCTTCAGGCCATCATCTACCGCGCTGGCCGCGGGCGTGCTACCAATAGTGATTTATGTACCTACACGAATACATCTTCGCCAACTTCATCGTCACGATTCGCAAGGTGACTCTCTAAGTGTGATATACACATCGCCGAGCGAGACAGTCGTTAAGGACAATTAACAAGTATTTAGTCCCCTTGGAGCGTTAATGGGGCTTTATGGAGCGATATGGCGCTATCAGCGGCGGGGACGCGCCTCGGCACCTGAGGGACTCGGAGACTATTTAGTTTACTCCCCGAGAGATAGAGTCTTTGACTGCGATAACACTACTGTATTCGTTCCAGCGATACCACATGAAGTACTTAGTAACTTACTGATTTATAAACAAAGGTGTTAGAAATAAAATAACAATAGAAGGCGATCAGTATCTCAGCCGGTCAGAAACTGCATGTGTTTTCCTAACCATATGAATTATAAGCGTAGTTATACGTATGGAGCATGTGTGGCAAAATGGAACAGGGGCCGCAACGGACCCGAACGAAAACAGGAAAAGAAAAGAAAACTTGTAATATTTTTATTTAAGTAACATGAAAATTGAAGCTTGGCAGTGCAAAATATGATCTATTTATTTAGCTTTGATTAAAATGAAATTGTAGGCGAAGAAAAGAATCTATTGGTTTATATTGACCTGCCACGAAACATGGCCGTCGTCACGTTTGGTAATTTAAAATGACGCCTACACAAACAGACGCACGCCGCGCGCCGGGCCGCCGCCACCGGCCGATACCTCCAGCCTCCGCCTCGGAACGATCGCGCAAAATTAAAAATAAATGACTCAGAAAAGTACACGGCGTCCGCGATTTGATTAAATTAAGAGGAAAATACCTCGGAACGTACTCAAAGGGCGAGAGAGAAATTCCTTTTTTTTTCCTATTATTATAAAGCTTTTTTTAATGCGAACGTCTCCGCTTCGTAAATACGGCGATTTGCATGAATTTACTCTCTCACGCTCCAGCGACTTCACTAATATTTGAATATTGTAGCGAGGTGTTCCGCTCAATTATTGCCAAACGAAAGAAAATAACAAAGCCTCTGTGACTTTTGTGTTTTTCTATGAATATTTTGTAGCTTTATGCTCAGTTAAGTTACCATCTTCCAGACCTGGATGAATCCAATTAACCAATAACAACGAGAATCTATTATTAGTGATTGTTACATCTAGGTACTCGTCTGCTTATATTGCTATAGATAATATTTTTATTGCAATTAACTAAAGTTTAATACCCGATGGAGTTATTTTGACGTGACAAGTTTTCGCAATCCATACTTGTCATAACTATGAACGCAGTTGTGACTGTGACCATACAATTATTTAGCCAAACCACAAGTACCTACTCATTAACTGTGCAATTTAGCCATAATTTCGATTCGACTCCAATTACACACCCGAGCAGTAAATCTTCGAACAGACCGCAACGTGTCTGATTACATAACCAACGCAATTACTTAGAAAATGGATTCCAAAACGATAAATTCTTGAACAGTGGACCATTTGGTCACTTGTAACTTTAACGCGATAAACCTAAACTGCTATAAAACGGGATAGTTAACGGTTAATTAGAGTAGGGTCGATATAATTTACAGTACAATTTGAACCGCAGTCCCGCGTGGTCACTATTGTGTCAGATTACTGATAAAGGAGTCGTGGCCACCCTCGCCGCTAATATTGGCCCCGAGAGGACGCTTTCTTAGTGGACACTGCTTGGAACAACACATCTGTCGGAGTTGTTCTTGTGTCTAAATTGTCACTGCAGGAAAATTCATCTAAAAAGTTGCCAAGCAGAAACTTTACCATGTAGGTACCTGTTTAGTGCTACGTTACAAACTTCTAATCTTAAGATTAATTGTGTATACCTACGTATGTATATGTATACAAAATGTATTTATGTACCGTGCTATACACGTTGCGCCCCCCCCCCTCCCCCCAAATGCCTCAAAACTATTGTTTGATAAATTCGGTTCCCTGAAAATATGCTTCAGACTTTTTCATAGCGTTCAGGCCTCTTCCTACTCACCATCAACTTATTGTTGATAGAATAAAAAAAATAAAAGTAATACTGATAGGGGAGTTTCGTAATTGGCGGGCGTGTGCGAGGAGAATTATGAATATAGTAATGTGCACGCTGCCCAACCCGTAAGGGAGCTAATACAAAGAATAATAAATCAGCATGTAAGTTACGTAGGTTTCCGGAAAGTCTCCACGGTTTTCGTCGAGCCGAAGTAGCAAGTTGGTATCGCGGCGCGGTATAAATCTTGCGCGATCAAATCGCGACAAGTACAATTCGCCGTCCGATACGGCATACACTATCGCCGAATATGTTACACACTTGTGACACCAACAATAAGTATAATATACATCGTGAATATTGTCCTACATACTGTATAATATTGGATTCAATCGAAGGTATTTGAAAAGAATTTGTTAAAGGTGACTTTAATAGCTACAGAGTGTCTACATTATATAACCGCGACATGCCGTTAGTCACGTTAGTAGTTACATATTTCTGCCTACCTCTATATACGTATGTTTTGTTTACAACTTGGTTCTTCAAACCGAAAAACGAACGGAACACTTAAAATAAGAAGTGGTTTGAATATAGACAGTACAGTGTTGACACAGACCGTCTTCTAAACAATTAGGCCATCACCTCCAACATAAGTACGTTCTTTGTATAGGTAGCAAAACCACGCCATGTAACTCATCAAATACGTCTTAAGCTTAATTACCCCATAAAACTGTAACACATGCAACAGTCCAATGAATAGTATACTCTAAAGTAAAGGGATAAGATTGTATTTTATTTAAATTTACGTGCGTCACATGCCCTGCGTATTAAACAAACACGGTGATCATTCATCGAAGGCAATCAGGTCAGCCATGTTTAAAAGATCATTTAATTTTCGAAACCGGAAGTCATTTTACGTTTGTTTTTTATATTAAATGTGGCGGCAAACAGGCAGAGCGCCCACCCGATGGTGACAGTACATTTGAAGAAGTCCAAAGTCATAGCGTTCTTTAGTCGCCTCCGAAGGATAACACCCCGCCGTCTTTCTTACGGATACACAAACATGGTACACAATAATCACTAGTGGTTGCCGCTAATTATTTTATGTTATTATTTCAAATAGTCATTCATATTTTAGTAAAATAGTTATTCCAAATATAGTACAATTTAATATTATTTTACAATAATACTGGGATGGTCGCCTCTATCATACATCTGGAATAGCAAACACACCTCTACGTACCTGTTTGAAGCAACGTGTTGCACAATCAATGTTTCTCCAACTTTTGTACTGATAAAAAGTTTGTACAGGCATGTACTCCAATGTTTGTACTGATAAAAAGATCTTCAGAAATATCCGTTCGCAGTTTCGCCAGCCGCCACTCCACCTGCCGTCTGTTTTAATAGTTTCGCTCTTTAAACATTCCATAAGCAGGCTGTTTCTTCTCGGCCCGACACGTTATGGCGTTGATTTATATCTGAAGGAATTAAAATTTTTAGTGTATTTTTAATTGCTTCCTCCAAGAGATCGTAAACGTAAAAAGTAAGTTGTTGAGATTGACGTTTACACGTTGCTGTCACTTATTATCTTATAGTTTGAAAAGTAAATAAACAAATTGTAAAACTTTACCCGGGCTTGCAAACTGTTTCACATACATACGGCATAAAAATTTATCATGCGATTTATAAAATACTAGCGGTCGCCCGCGGCTCCGCCTGCGTGGATCATTCAAAGACCAAATATTATCTACATAAATTGTACTTAGT
>DWFO01000425.1:0-20784 GCA_018246595.1 Mimoniades nurscia nurscia
ACTTAAAAGTAACTGGTGAAACGTGGGAATGTTCTACATTCCTCTGCCTACCTCTTCGGGGATTACAAGCGTGAAGTCACTTTATTTATAATAACATAATAATAGGGAGCGTAATATTCTGGAAGACGTTTCTGACGTGACGTGTTCTGGAGATTCCAGTTTTTAAGTTTTTCGCTACTTACCTATATAATGGTGGGGGCGGGATACGATGTACCCGCCATTTCATTTCACTTTGGAAAATTAATGCGATCTACGATTTCGTATTTTCCCTCGATTATATGTATAATAGATTAGAACTATTTTTTATTATTTATTACATTATAATATAGAATATCGTTATTTCAATATCATACTATGACAACAACACAATAAGAATTAACGCAGAAACGAAACAAAAAAGAATCAATAAAAATGCAATAATATATCCTCATTTATTATCTTTTCTAATATATATGTACTATAATTCACAAACATCGTTATAATATACACTGAATGCATTCACATGAACGGTGTCAGGCATTTTGACATTAATAATTGCATACTGAAACCAAACAACTGCCTCGTTAGTCGACTGGATACAAGCGCGACTGTTGATCTAATCGGGTATTATATTGAATTTTTCTTTGTCAGGCTTTCTATTAGAAATGTACTTATCTCGTGAAATGTGGCGGTTTACTACACATCTCTCACTACCTCTTCGGGGATTACGGGCATGGTGTTACATTTACTTACAAATATATTTACCTAATATTAAAGAAAACTGATAGAACGTGGTATGCACTTGACAGAATGTCACAAACTCGTCTACTAATGTCACGTGATACGGCACGTGATTCGTTGGCATCTGATAATAATTGTGTCAGCTTAGCATAACTTTGTATACAAAGGCATTGGGCAAAAATATTCGTAATAGAATAAACGTAAACAGAATTGTTATTTTCCTATATGTACAATGTCATTGTAACTTAATTTATTAACATAGTTTAAGCCATTGTTGCTAACAATAAATTAAAACCCTGTGATAAATTATAATTGTTTTTATTATTGTATACAATGTTATGTAAACCTTAACTACGTAAACTCGGCTGTATTTTTTCTAATGATCCTGTGATTACACTTTTTCTGATGATGGTAAAATAAATATCCGCGCACGCTGCGAACCTTGGCATTGAACATTAGATGATAAACTTTTAATACCAAGTAAATACAATCTCAATACTGATTCGAAACATTTCAAACGAGTGATCTTTGTATACATCGTTTGAAAAGAGTATTCTGAAAAGAGATCAAAATAATCATGCGGTTAGACAGTTTCAAAACTATCGTGCCCATCGCTGGGACGTTAATCGCTCACTGCCTAGCAAACATGTTGGAGTTGAATTTGTTATCATAATAGGTCAATGATATTGTAATAAACATTGCAGATAATTGTATCTGTATTTGATAATAACATAATATGTTAATATCATTTAATTTCTAACAAGTGACCAAACGGCAGGCTGAAGTGTATTAAACAATTTTGCGTCTCACAATAAAAATATAAGGCAAAGAAGTTAACGTTGTAATAGTGAATAACGTTTTGAAATTCATAATCCTGCGAGAACCAGTTCCTCTCTAATTAGTCTCATGTAGTCGTCGCGTTTTCTATACAATATAAACAAAAACTGGCAAAAATCGCATTCAAGCAAAATCTCGTAAGGCGACCCTGGCATAAGCAATTCACGTGTTTTTGGAAATATTCTACACACATTGACAAATTTAATGGTTCTATAAGTGTAGATTTATTATATAACACTTTGTTATAGTTTTTGACTGTATTGCGAAGCTGATAAACAGTTTGAAAGTAAGTTAACATTCATATGAAAACACATAGTATGTATATTTATTTACTCTGAATGTGTTTCTGTATATTTCTGTCAATAATTTGTCGATGTGATTGATCCTATATCTTAATTACTGTTTATGTGTTCTATTTAAGTAGGTATTTTAGACTCAAGTCTCTTATTTCTCTTATTGTTGACTGACGGGATGAATATATTTACGGCTACACAAACAAAAGCGTTTTCGCTCTTCCGTAAGTTGCACAGTTGTCGCGTTTAGCTTTTACAGATTGATCTTTGGATCTCTTTACTTTTCTTGAAACAGTATTTGCATAACTACAGTGGTCCAAGAAAATTTGCTTCCTTCAGGTTTTAAAGTTCCAAAATATTCACGTATAAGGTATTATTCCCGCCTAGACTTGATAGAACCTAATATATCTGCATAATTAAATTCGCTTAAATTAATAATTAAATCTCATGAATCATATTCGGCTCGTATTTTTGTTAAAATTCTGATTTATACAACAATATTTCCGTATGTTACTTGAAATTCACTTAAAAGACGCAAACATTAGATGTTTACATTACATCATTGTACTGTAATCAGGCCATTTTAAAAGTGTCAGATTTTTTAGCACAGCCCTTCAAGGTCGACAATCCTATATTGCGGATAAGCGACCGGTATATTTTGACCACTTATTATTAAGTGGAGCATCTGCCAGTTGGACATGCCCTTTTATATGAAGGTCGACAATAAACTCACAGGCTTTTGAAGAAATTATAAAATAATAATGCGATTCAAATAATGTTCCATGCAACTTTGATTGTGATGTTAAAAAGGTGTGACATTTAAAAAACATGGGATCAAAAATTTGTTGATAAAATTTAATCACTTGAAGCGGTCAACTCAGTCTTTAGGAATAACTAACATTCTATCATCCATTTATACAATAGGATACTAATACCAACTTCGCTCGTATTACCATATACCTACTAAATACTTCAACTTTTCGTATTCCAATGGCAATGTTTGGCAATCATAATAATTAATACTAACTCATATTACCAACGAATTCAAAAATTCTCTTAAGTCTGCTAACCCACACTTGGCCAATGTAGCAAAACATGGTCTTGGTTCTTTCATTCTCAGGAGTGATCTATGCTACAACTGTGCAACGATAAAAGAGTCGGGAATTACTCACTACTATACTTGACTAAACTAAATGATAATGATAGTCCTTTTCGTAGTATTATTCGAATTTGGTTACATACGCTTAAGCCTAATTATAAACTATTTTTATAAAATGTTTCATTCCCCATTTTACTTCTTAAGGCGTTCACTTAAAAAAGAATTTTATATACAAGTTGTATAGAAAAACAAAAAAAATTTCCCACTGAGAGTCACCTTCAACGGCTCACGTAAATCAACTGTCATCTTGGTTTTTTTTTTTGTATTATTTAACTACACAATGCTTTTAGAGTTTTGGGGTCAAATAAGGTCAATGATCATTTTACAGGCGAATTGTCCTTCATTTTAATATAATATAATAACATATTATGTTAAGAAATGCGAAATTGTATAGTTAAGGTTCGCTTTGTTCGCTCTTACTATAACGCCAATTATCCTTTCATGTATCAGATTCAGATTGGACAGACGTGGACACTCACGGTGCGACTGGTCCATCAATTTAAGGTCGCTCAGCGAGCTATGGAGAGGGCTATGCTCGGCGTATCTCTGATGGATCGTATCCGAAACGTGATCCGACAGAGAACCAAGGTTATCGACTTAGGCCTTCGGATCGGCAAGCTGAAGTGGCAGTGGGCTGGTCACAACTGTCGCAGGACCGATAACCGCTGGAGCAGACGTGTCCTGGAGTGGAGACCGCGCCTCGGCAAACGCAGCGTAGGACGCGCTCCGGCTAGGCGGAGTGACGATATACGCAAAGTGGCTCGCATCGGTTGGATGCAAAGAGCTGAAGATGGAGCTCAGTGGCGTGCCATTGGAGAGGCCTATGTCCAGCAGTGGACGGGAATAGGCTGATGATGATGATCATGATGATGCAGTCTTAGAATTATTACTTGCTAGGGTAGGAATACTTGGGTGGGTGACCTAAGTCGTCTGAGGACATGGCGACATTTGTAACTCAGCTATTGTAGTGATAAGGCGATTAAAACGACATGTGGTGTGTGTATGTGTGTGCGTATGCGTGTAAGGGCGTGCGTATGTGTGTAAATAATAGTATATTGTACAAACAAACACATGCAAATCGGGATTTTTACTACAACATAACTATAATCACGAACGAAACTCGTAAAAGTCATGTCATTAAGAATCCTTAATAACGACGCCGCTTAACGATTCCGTTGTGTAACATAAAATATGCATGTAGTGACAGTACCAACAATCGAAAAATATTCATTAAAAACTTCCAAAATTACGCTCCGTCACATTAACAACTCGATTACCGACTTTCCCATTAAAAATCCGCCGTTGGTAGCATAAACAACTTTTCTTACTGCGAGAAATGAATTCGACTTTCGTGTCTGTACAAAAAAAAAATTAACAAAATACAATTATCATTAATCTTCTAGCTTACACTTGATTAGGGTGATAAGCCTTAACAATTCTTCTTATAAGGGGAGAAGTTAATTATGAATTCGAGCAACTAAAATTAAAGTTTACTAAATTATGCAAGTTTACTAGATTGCCCGTGTCGGGGCGAATAAGATTACATTCTTTGACCCCCTGCTGGGTTACAGGATTTCGTAAGAGGCGACTAAATTCGGCGCTAATAGATCACTGCACGACGCGTTCTGCCTTAGCACTGCCTTATGTCGTGGCCATCAGTGGGCAGCAGCGTAGGTGGTGCGGGAGATTGAGCTCTGCGAACTCCAACCAGTTTGCCCGCTGTGAGTACTATGGGTAATAACTGCTGATACTTGGCATTCAAAGTAATAACCCGTATTAAGACTGTAGCAATTTCATTCAGAAACTTTATGACACTTATGTTCTTCTTTGACATAATATTTCCAAGTTATTAACAAACCTATTTATTATGAACTCAAAAACTTTTAATCCGTAACTAATTTAACAAAGTCATGCTCGGTGCATTTTAAGCAAGATTTGCATAAAGTTCCCTAGAATATTAACTCGAGTGATACTCGGATAAGATTCCGCGGTGTCTGCTTTTCGGATGTAGTTTAGGGCGCCTCGCACACTATTCAACTATTTGTTAGCGATTAGTCTACTATTTAAATTTAAATTTGTAAATCATCAACATGATGCAAGAACAGTTTTGCTTAAAATACTGAAATTACTCATTTTGGCGCTGGGATATAAGCAATTTTATAAACACGAAGCACGCAGTACGTTATAGAATAAACCTAACGTATACAATATGTTATCCGAATGTTACCGACTATCAATAAAAAGTTATATTGTGGCGTTAACGACAATCGTAGCTACGCTGAAGATGTTCGAAAGGGCTGTCCTAATTTCTGACTGCTTGCTGGTGATTGCTAAATGCTACTGGTATTTATTATTTTACTTACTTTTGTATTTTGTGCTTCTTTAATTAATCATTTATTTACGCGTTTAAATCTGTTCACTGCTATTTGACTTTTACAATGAAGTTGATATGATCTACAACTTTGCCGTCGATGTGTAAACCACCTAACATTCCTCTTAAGAAAACTTTGCTATTGTTGGTTCTACTTGTTTCGTAGTTTTGTTATATAAATACATTTTGCAAATTTTAGTTTTATATCAAATTAAATTCAAACAGCGCATGATTTTGTGTAAGGAATATACAATTTTATAATATACAAATTATACTTTGACACTTAGTGTATTGGACAGACGATGTCTAAAACTGATAAGCCTGTGAAATAATAATATTACTTTCAGCGGCTGAAATAAAGGAAACTTATTACGTTACTAACATTATTATAGACACTCAACATTTGAATTGATTGTATTAGATATCCTGATTAGTAGGTACTTGCGAATAATATAATTCATTGATTGTAAAATTGCTAGGACATCGTTACTATAGAGCTCCATGTAATAGGACTTGACAACTACATATGTGTTTGTGGTCAATATTATTCCCATTAATCATAGTTGCCGGCAAGGTGACCCCAATCTAGATTTAAACAACGCGAGAGCGCTCAGTCTGTTAGAGGATAAATCAAATTATTCTATTGACCTCAATACTTTGTGACACCAATACTGGCTGACCACCTACTGGACACAGCGATTTAGTGATATTATTGAATGTTATGCAAGGCAATGGAACCAATAAATTCGATACAGAAATGCGGTAGACGTCTTATAACAGAAACGGTTTATCGCCATTTGCAGACTTAAAAAAAATAGAATTCTCCTGCATATTATGCGACACCGTAGTAATCGCTGTCAGGTTTATGTGCGCTTCGAGTCAACTTAATATCGAAATCCAAAGAGAGCAAATGATCATAACAAATTTTAGGTGCTCTAGAACAGAAGTATCTTACTTTGAATAATATTTAATGTTGTAAGCACGTAACGTATTATACAATATGGGTTTCGGAATTATACTTATTTTTACTCGTTTAGTAGAGGGTAAAATTAAACACTGTGGATGATAAGCGTCACGAAGAATGGGCATTATAAAAATACACTTGCGACTAACACACAGGTACAAATTAGGTACACAATGTTTTCTAAAGCGAAGTAAATGTATATAAATTACTACATATTTTAAAATAAATAATAAAGAACAAAGAAACTGTTGCTAAGATAATATGGAGTATATATCATGTAATCAACAGGTAACTTAAGTATGTACCAAGTAGAGAAGTTATAGACAGTTCACGTTAAAATTCATAGCGAATGAAAATATAGTATTCATTAAACTTTGTCTAGTTTAATTAGTTCTTTAATAGGGAACATAAAGAAACCTAATATTCTCTTACTAGCGAAACTCTAACGGAAACTTTATTCTTGGTTAATCTTTCGTTTAGCATAATTTCACTCACGGAAGCACACTAATTCAGCCATTTTTTTTAATTTATTCTTTATTGCTGACATACACCCGTAGGTTACAAAGGGCGGACTTAATGCTTTATGTAATATTTTGTAATCAGAACACTAAGAAACCAGACTTTTCATGATCGAGGCGAGTATACTCGTACCTATATGATATTTTAAATATTGGTGTCATCAACTGCCCAGTTCTTCGAATAGTTGCAAGCGTGTCTGTTGATCCAGAGATCCTAGGTTCGATTCTCGAACCAGGTAGTGGTTCCGGATCTCTATTTGTGCGCAGCGTATATACTCGTAATAATAGGTAACGACATGGTGTGATAGATATATAACATCACAGGTGAATCGTGGGAGTATATTACATTCATCTATCCACCTCTTCGAGGTATACAGGCGTGATGTTATTATTATTATTAAACATAAATCACTGCTTATATATACGATGAAATATTATCCTTCTTTATCGTGTTTTCGGATTCAACTACAGACTTCAATTGTATCTTTATAATTATACCCCTATTTTTAGACTATATTTCCCCTATTCATGGATTCACTAGTAGAGACACCTTGCTTAGCGGTATTGCTGCCTTTACGTGCATTATTTATAATTTTTACGTACCTCGCAGGTCGGCGAGTGACCACGGCATCAACAGCACCTAAAGCGGGTGACATCACCAGGGATAGTTGACCCCTTGGGACTGCTCGACTAAAGAGGGACCCTTGAAGCCCTAATTCTTATATCCATGCACCGCAGTTTGCCGTTGGTACGAATGGTGACGATGACGTCACGTACCTGTACCATATCTTATGGCGTTTAAATAAATGTACTCATATTTATTACAAGGGCAGAAGCTGGATGCGGCAAGCTGAGGA
The DNA here is from genome assembly GCA_018246595.1 of Mimoniades nurscia nurscia. Taxonomy (NCBI): domain Eukaryota; kingdom Metazoa; phylum Arthropoda; class Insecta; order Lepidoptera; family Hesperiidae; genus Mimoniades; species Mimoniades nurscia. Next base: position 7,720 of record DWFO01000425.1, read on the forward strand.
TAGGGAGCGATGGCGCTCTTTGGTGGAGGCCTATGTCCACCAATGGACTGAGATAGGCTGATGATGATGATACTTATTACATTACACGTAACATCACGCATTCAATCCCCGACGAGGTAGGCGGAGAAGTGCAGCAGTACTCTTACACGTTTCACTAGTTACATTTACGTCTCACTATGGAATAAGTTGTGAGTCTATTGCCATACATCGGACACAAATCCAGTCTCCGGATCACTGCTAGAAAATATAAATTAGTAAAATACAATAGTGCGCAAACCAAGATTTGAACCCAGGACCTCTCAATCGACAGTCGCGCTTGCAGCCAATACGACCAATGATGCAGTATTACACTAGTCAATTTCTGAAATATAGCGTTCTGTTCACAAATGTAACAATAAAATGGCAACACAGATTAATCTGTAAACTGCGCTCATTAGCAAACTGCATTAGTACTATATCATGTGGATATTTTTCTATTATCGCTATAAACAACCATGCTAGAAGTTTTACTTCCTCTCCACCTTTTATCTCCACCAGCCCTATCCCGAGGGGCGCGCATATCTGTTGAATAATTGATAATTATAACAATGTATCATTTTTTTTTGTTTGTGTTAATGATTTAAACTATTTGAATTTTAATTAGATTTTAAAACTGAGTAAATATAGGCTAATATATTAAATAAAACGTCCATGTTTTTTAATTACATTCCTAGGATTCGAAGTCTGTTAAATTGGTTAAAAATCTTATAATCAGAGTAGTGCAATCTCCAGGCAATTCCTGCGATTTGTTACTTGAAATATTTTGTAAAAAAACGTGCAATATTTATAATAATATATATTTATATTATTTAACATTACGTTTTCCATAGTACACTGTTCAGCTGTTTGCGGTAAGACAATTCGGTAAATAAATGACCGTGTAAGTGAATTAATGAATCCGGACCTGCGGTTTGAATTTAAAAGGGTGTTAGGTCGTAGCCCTTCAACCGCACGGAAAAAACATTGTTTGGGGATTCATAAAACACTTTTACGGTTCTAAATATAACCTATCTTTGCCGACCTATTAATTTTGATGGTTTTATTTCTGGTCGCGATTCTTTTTGATTCATAATAATGCTGATTCAACGAAAAGAAATTTTTTTAGGTGCGTTAGTAACGTAGACTGAAAGACTTGAAACCTCCATTTTGGTAATGCTGCCTGCAGAAAGTTCTAGAACTCGTCCGACGACGACTAGTGTTCTAAGCAGAGCTAAGGCTTAATTAATGACCTATCCGATAATTGCGTTTTAGTCAATCTTAAGGAGTTCGAATGCTAAGAAAAGCTAGTTATATATTGTGTATTTAAGGTGCTATACAGCATTGCTTGTAATTAAATTTGAATATTAACCTAAAAACCTTAGCGTGACAAAACATTTATTATAACGTGCATCACATCTACAGAAATATTACCACCGAATATTTTATAATTCTATTCTCGAGATCCCATTCTTTAAAATTCCACTTACAAATAAGATGTGTTAGGCTCGTCGTCCACAATGATATACACTTATGGATTGACAAACCTTACATGCATTTAGAGAACATTATAGAGACATCAAGGTTGCACTCTTTCCCACCATGTACCTCTTTGCCCATAAAAAAATAATTTGAATGTTGAAAACGCATAAAGCTTTGAAACTATAGAAATAGAAAAAGTTATATTTTGTCCACACAATAAACAACATTAAATAAATAACAATTACAACAAGGCTTTAAACTAACAACATTAACAAGTAAGATAATATATTTGTGGACGAAAATGGACCCACTCAGCCATTAATTATGGTGAAATGGCGAATAAATTGTTGTTGTGTTAGCAGCTAAAAATATTACTTTTGAGGTTAGCGACATTAAAATTGATACCAAGTTTAATTATTTTAGAAAATTATGGCTTTGTATTAGCATTTTTTGAAAGAAAACCTTTAAGGGTGGAAGATGATGAATGAAAGCGGAAACGGGCTTATAATACTTTTAATACTTTTCTAATATGGCATTTAATTCTCTTGCATTTTTGAGGTCAGCGCTCTAAGTACGTTTCCGCAATTCGGCTCTGTAATTTCACTTAGCTGTTTTCTGATTATAGCGAAATATATTTTCACACATTGCATTATTTTTCTTAGCAAAGTAACTTAAAGAAAATCTTTTCCAAATAAATTTCCCCAGAAATGTTTTCACAACTCATACTAACGGCTAGGGCATTTGTTATTTTAATTTTCCATTTCATCAATACCAAGATTCAACTAAGAAGCATACAAAATAGTTCAACAATTTTTTCACGCCCACCTTTCACCTTTCGCCTTTGACACTCTGCTGTTGGACATGACTGATGAAACGTGAGAGTGTACTGCACTACGTCAACTGTACTACCTTGCTCTTCGGGGATCACAGGCGTGATATAACGTGCTCACTTTGAACTTCGTAAATCACTATCATCATTCTATCATATCCCAGTTTAGATAGAGCCACTTTTTTATATTATTGTTTATACAATTTCAAATAGTCAAAATACATATATGTCTGTAATATGGTATTCATTTTTTTAATGGTAATGATGATTTTTAAATGTATTATACCATTTTGAAGTTCTAAGTGTTTCATTATGTTAATTACGTAATGTAGAGTTTAAAAAATATATTGACATAAATAATTTGAAATAAATAGGATTTACTTAAAATTTTTGTATTTCGGGTCACTATCGTTTTATATCTAATTCGGAATTAATTTATTATAAAAATTAAAATAGATTTTAGATGATATTTGTTTCCGCACCGACTCTCAATAAGATTGACCAAAACCTAAAGACTCTATCGTGTAGATGAATATTAAATCTTAAGTGTTTTTATTTACATTACATTTATACCGATTTTACATAAATTTGATGGACATCTTATTTATATGAGGCAGTAATAATTTCCTAAATAACCAAAATCGCCATACAAATATAAAAGCACTATGACGTTATTAAATAATTTACTTCAACATCACATCACCGTAATTAAGTTTTACCAAAATATTCACCGCAAGGAATCCTCCGTCAAATTAAAACTCCCAATATCTACATCAAATCTTAAGAATCACGTGGTATTCGCGGGAACGGGAACTCATCAAAATTAAATAAATTCAACTTCTTGATAAATTGAAGCGTAAATTCAAAATATCGTCTTTTAAGTTAAATATTACACTCAAATCCGCGACTCTACCTTCAGACACGGTCATTGAACTACGGAGATGAGGCTTATAACTTGTCAAAACATTAAATAATTTAAGTTAAATTGGGTCCGCTTATTTGTAAATGCTAGGTTTTAACGGAGAATTAAATCTTAGCTGGTTTCTATGTTTATTTAATGACAAAGCGGTTTTTTAACCTCAATAGCTCTCAGAAACCGAGACTTATGAGTATTTAGGTAAGATTGATGCTTAACAAATTAGAGTAGTTGTTAAGTTATGAAATTGAAATGGCAATTATTATGATTACTTTAAATAATTATAATAACAATTCGATGGAATGAATAAAACGAAGTTATCTTAAGAGAAGTTTTATCATAATTATGCGATTATGAAGATAGGAGTATCGGAAAAATACTTTCATACATGAATACGTACACGTGCATGCGATAAATGACTTACTTAACTATTATTTTCTCTTACCGAGTGTCAATTCAAATTCCTTTTCTCATTTTTTATCCTACCTCTCTTCTCTTTCCATGTCTATATTCATATTTTCAATGATCTACCAAGTGGCCAAGTTCGGATTGATACATTTCACAAAAAATGGAAAATATTATAGAGAACATGAAGTTGTAAATCTGCGTAGGATGCTTTCCTTTAGAGTCATAGTGATACTTATAAACATTGATATATCGACCCTAAAAACTTCCACGATTTGAGTATCTCTAGTGAGATATTTGAACACCTAAGTGGAAGTTCACCTCAGCTGCTAGAGTATCCATACTTATACATTTCGAAGTTAATTCGTAAACAGACCGCACTTAATGTTCTATGTAAAGATGTATTGATAGATATAAGATTTCATTATTAAGTTTTAATAGAACATCCCACTCACAGATCAAGTTTGACCGTGGGCGTTATACAAATTCGACATTGTTATTCGAGAAATTTAATTTATTTAACTGGCCTTGCAGTCCGGCGATTAGGGACACTGACTCGTAATCGATTTTCTGGGTTCCATTTCCAAACAAAAGATTTTTTTATGTGATGAGTCCTACAGCTAGGTGTAAAATTATCTATATAAATATGTGTGGTAATAGAGTCATGTCCTATTCCACAAATCATTAGTGAAAAATGAGTACTATGTTCCTCTGACTGCGCTTTTGAACGCGTTATGTTATGAATCTGTATTTACCCTGTAACTTGTTGACCCAGAATATAATAGCTATCATTCAGATTTGCTTGAACAGGTTCCGTCAAAAGACTTTCCTTGTCGCACTTCAATATTCGTGACCTGCTCTTACATAAAAATTGTCTCGCTCGTTAATAAAACGGTAAATAATATGTCTCCATCAACTACGATCTTCTCTTTGAACCGGTTGCATAATTTGGCACAAGTCCGTACTCGAGTCCACTACTAAGAATTTCAAGATAGAAAAACCTAATAGTACCCGACCTGGGAATCGAACTCAGGAGTTCTTAACCGAATCGTTCGAACCGTTATTTAAGGGAATAGCAGCGGACCGTTTCATGCAGGATAACCATATTTGTACCCTTGTGTTATAAATGGATGGGAATGATACCATTTCTACGTGATATCTCATGATAATATTGATTTTGGGTTTGAACCACGATATAGAAAAGTTCCTCAAAATATCTTACGTTAATAATTTACGGAATAGAGTTATCGCTTGAGATGTCAGAGATCGCTTCCGTGTTTATACATAGTTATTCATTATATCCTGCCCCAAAACCGTAAATAAATATTCAACACATTATAATTCATTAATATAACACAATTCATTAATGTAACATACATCGCCGAGCTAGATGATTCCCGTGTATAATAATAGATTAAATTACATCGTACACCCGTGTCTCAAAACAAAGATATTATTATATTAAACATCCCTCTCAAATTGTGAAACAATGTAAATACATGTAGCGAATAATGCTGAGGAAATTATAGTTTATGTGGCTTCCATTTCAAATAACTTTGCGAGGGTCCACCATTTTAGCGTCGCTGTTTTGTTAAAGTGTGACAAATATGAAACATAATTTTGTGATCTGAATATTTAAAAAAATGTTGGAAATATTCAAAATTAGTAATGGTTCAAGTACTGACCCATTATAAGTCTCAGAAACTAACATGCATATATAGAGCCGTGAATATGGAAGAAACGCGGCATATCCATAAGGATAGATGGTTTGGCACTTGATGATTTTATCCTTCATCGTAAAGGGCTTGGCGTGATAATATAATGACATAAATTACTAGAACATTCCTTCAGAGTCCATGGAATTTTAGCATAAAATACTGATATAATGAAAATTAAAAAGTGTATTTTATACTTAGATACGATTCTAGTATGCAGCATTTAAAAATAAAATTATGTATATACCTATACAATACCTCGCAATTAAATAACATAAAATCGACTCTCATTCCGATCACAACATTTTCGTCCATTAATAAAATTACATCATGACTGTCTGATTATAATGTACCGGAGAGGAATGTCACGTAAATACGAGCGACGAGAAAGCCCACGCCGCCAACGGAATGAGCTTAACAGGGTGAAAACTTAAGTGGCACCGGAAAAAAAAATATAAGCAGACTTAAGAAGCGCCATTTTCCTGATTTTTTCCGAGCCGAAAGCAAATCTCCCCGTAATGATCACGTTTTTCGAAATACTCGTCAGTACCATGGCACATGGAAGAAACGAGGATCGAATTTATTATTCGAAACGTCTAGCGTTTCAATGAATGTTTATATACGCTGCTGGTTGAAAGCACTCACTTTGTTACCACGTTGATCTGCCCAGCTGGCTGCGTTTGTATTTCATTTTCTTGCTTTTGTTGAAACCGTTCTTTATAACTTTATAACAACACCACCATTTATTAGACTTTCAAACTTGGTATAACGAGAATGTAACAAATTATATGTAGATTCTCGTCTTCATTAATATTTTTATACGTCTTTATATTTATCACACCTGTAACAACCGAAAAGGTAGAAAGAGGAATATTGTACTCTTCACTAGTTTACTTTACACTCGTCTTGAAATTTCAAGTAAGAAAGATCTAATAGAACCCAGCGTGGGTTTTGATCCCAGGACCTCAGCCAGTCGTGCTTGCAACTATTCGACCAAAAAGCCTGTAAATTATCTTCAGTCTTTTATCATTACACTATTCGACAAAGGTCTCCTTCAACAATGAGAAGAGTAAGGCCATAGTCAGCCACCCTCGCTTAGTATCGATTGACAGACTTCAGACGCTCTGGAGAATATGATGGAGAACTGCGGTGTTAAAATTCACCAATTAATAATTAAACGGAAAACATACATAATTTTGAAAAAGATGCTACGATTTGAAACCAGGACCTCTAGAGTGAGAGACCGATTTATAAACCATTAGTACCTATCTACGTAAAACACATAATTGTAAACATAGAAAGCATACTAGGTCATTATTAATGCTCCCCTTATACATGTATTAAATGAACCGTTATCAACCATTAACTAAAACCAAATTTTTTTCAGGGTACTCGTACTAACATAATTTCATTACTAATATACAACTAGTATTAAGAAAAACACAATGTTAAATCATGATGTTAAACTTAATTCAAATAACCCCGTGTTGTTCTCGTAGAGTTTTCTTTTTGTTACATTTAATATTACACAAATACGTCTACTGATATAAATGATTTCGTATACTAAATTACGTTTAGCTCTAGGCTCGAAAAGCTTTCTTTTTTGTTTGACCTCCTTCTTGATTTATTATGCCTAGCGTTATAAGAACAATAAATGACAGTGATTCGGTAGTTCAAATAATTTCGTATATAGTGAAATCACAATTTATTTTCACTAAGAACGAATAAATAACAAATTTAATTTAACTCATAGCAATTTTAAAGTTTTTAAAAAAATGTTTGTATTAATAATAATATTGTAAATATTTGGAAAGAACGTGCACCTGGAGCATCAGTTTAATATTCACTCACACGACTGTCTAAGAAGGTGACATGCGTGGGCGTTATGTACGTGTGTGGGTGACATCAACACAAAGCGGTGAAATTCTGCAAATGTAGATTCATTATTCATATCTGAGGCTGTATTCGCTATGCTTGTATTATAAATAACTTGTCATATATGTATAATCCGTGATGGATTGCAGAATACAAGTTTTTTTTTCAAATTGATTAATTTCACATGTCATGGAATTCTTAGAAGAAAAGGCGGCTGCTAAATATCTGTACTATGTAAATAATACAATCCTTTTTAGGTACTATCCATCTGTTTGTAATGGATACCTTTAACTATAAAGGTATCAACGATATAACGAACTTGATCTTTGACTACATGGTTGGTCGAGTGGCTGCTAGCGCGACCACTGATCCAGAAGTCCCGGACACGATTCCCATATCGGGCAATATTCGACTTATCTAACATGAAATTTCTAATGGTGACTCGGAGTCTAGATTTGCGCACTACAATTAACTGCAGAATTAACATCATCATCATTGTCAGAAATAAACAAATTTGAAAATTAAGTACGCAAAATTATGTACATAAATGCAATATTAGAAGCTAATTGCAAACAAATAAATACACAAAATTAACTAATAATTACTTCAGCGTATAACTGAGTTACTATTAAGCAAGGCTTACATTTAGATTAAAGTTATGTATGTTGTGTAACAAAATAATTTAATTGACGTTCAATTGATTTATCTAGCAATTTATACGTTCTGACTTCTTTGTTAAGACTGCCTCGTTGGTTGCAAGTGTAACTGCCGATCGGAAGATTCTGGGTTCGATTCCCGGGTCGGGCACTACTAAATTTTTCTAATTTAGATTTTCTAGTAGTTGCTCGGCGTCCGGATATATGCCAGGTATATGTTAATAGTCTCACCAGGTGGTGAGACAACCTGGTGAGCCTATTGCCTACACTGCCTATGGCATACCTATTCCATAGTGGGACGTAAACGTACCCGATGAAACGTAGGAGTGTTCTACATTCCTCTGCTTACCTCTTCGGGGATTACAGGCGTGACGTTACGTTTTTACGTAATTTATAAGTTTCTATTAAACATTCTTAGATAATAATAAATCAATTAATGTATTCACCGTTTTGTACACCCTCTTACTCTTGACGTTAATTTATATTCCATTCGGTGCTTCTGAATTACTTCTCAAAGTTGTTCAATAAATCAATTCGGTATTGAAACAGATTTAAGATTCCCAATTCATTGATTATATTTCACCACTTCGCATTCGTACGAACATCACACGTGAAACATATATCGTCGAGACAGTAAGAATTAATTCATATTACTTACAATCCTCATGTTACATTTCCGAATGAATTATTTTACGTAGTACGAGCAGGGTCGTATTTTGGACGTTTACGAGTTTGTAGGGAACCTGAACGAATTCACATCAATGTCGATCCTGTGATGTACTATGTTGGTACTTTACATTTCTTTAGTTTTCCGCATGAGCGCACAGGAAAATCGGCTTTGTGAACAGTTTGTTCCCGAGTTTAATTCCATGTTCGCGGTCGTTACTGATGTTCAGGGCGTCCCTTCACTCTTTGAAATGATTTTGCTTCAGTTTAATCTTTTTAGTTAACTCTTTACAATACTATTCGGGACCGCAACGCTGCTTTTTCGGTCGAAGAGGGTCTTCAAATATTTTATGAGAGTTTAACAAGTAACTTGGGACGTTTAACTTTCACAAAAGAATCCAATTTTGTAAAAAGGTAAAATTAATTTGTGGTGAAATAAATTGCTCCCAATTAAAATAACGGTGTTTGAAATTGAGTTCTTTTAGCTTCAGCTTTTTGAAGTTGAGGATAGAAACTAAATAAATTTTCCTTACTTTTAAACCAACGGATTGATGAAGCGGATGGATGGATGACAGTATTGAACAAATACTTTTTGTTTGACGTTTTTGTTTTCACAAATAACCTTCAGTGAAACGAGAATTCTTTGATAAAAATCTCATCAAAAACGGATTCAAAGACCCCTTGTATTGTATTTGTATGTCAAAAAACTATTTTTTGCTTTCTAGCACTCTTGCAAAGCAATCGTTTGAACGAGAAGCTCGAGAAGCTCAATCTGGTTTAATTTTGTGGAAGGAGTAAGAAACAAGCTCCGTCCAATAGCAAAGATAAAATGTGATCTGTTTATAGGCCCCTCTAATGTTACTTACCCCTCTACTGTATCGTTGGTCGTGTTGGTTTTAAGTGTGACTGCCGAACGGGAGGTCCTGGGTTCGATTCATAGGTCGGGCGCTTCTAAAATTTTCTAATTTAAATTTCCTCGTAGTGGCTCGGAGTCTGGATATGTGCCCGGTGTATGGCAATAGGCTCACCACCTATTCCATGTTGGGACGTAAACGTAACCGGTGACACGTGGGACTGTTCTCCATGCCTCTGTTTACCTCTTCGAGTATAACAGGCGTGATGTAAAGTTACGTTCTAATGTTGTCTGGGCCATGACAAAGACTTGCCAAAAGTTTTTCATAAGCCTAGGTAATGATGAAGGTTTTCTAATATCCACGTCTGTTTTCAGTCACAACTCGGTACTGCTGTCGCTATATGTCCATGTATTTAGTATTCACTGTATAATAACAATGTAAAGTTGTGAATAACAAATTTTTAATATACGATATATATATTTATAACAGTCTTGTGAAATCCCGTTACTTTACCGATACGCGATTTCACGGTTTTTCTTCGTTTCGCTCACCATCCCCCAATATTTTTCTCAGGCGTTCATAAGCTGAATTGCGTCTCGGCTCACTTGGCTAACCCTTCGAGCTGACTGAATAATCCGCCTTGAATATTTCACACGGCCCCGAACATTATTGAGTTCAGTTGGATTATATTGAACAACAAAGGTGCGATGGGCTGCCTTTGTATATGGCTGAGTGGTGATGCGTGGTTTGATCGTAATAAAGATAACATATGTGAAAAATTGGCCACGGGTAGATAATTTTCGTTTTATTGTGAAGCTTACCACTTATAAACAATGGATTGAGGATGCTCACAAGTACCAAAAGGCCCCAAGGGCCCCTCCGCGAGGTCACATCAAAACATAGAATGCAGTTTTCCACACAGCCCCTATCTGGAAGCTACGAACCGTCCATTGCGCTTTTAAAATATAAGTTAAACCAAGATCTACTTAAATTTTCAACGATATTACTTCTATAAGTAATTGTGTATTAAATTCACTTCTTATATCTCATAAAGCAAAAGTTACGTTCTACAAGAAATAAGCCCAAGTTCATCATCCACCGTGACCATGTGCGACAGTGACCTAGATTGTGACAGAATATGCACATATTTCTCAATATTGCTTTGAACGCGAGTGACTCTCGATTTTTCTTTATCGGTATGTTTACATTCTGTGTCATCCGACTGCATTCTATTAAATCATAATCATTCATTATTGAAACTGCCTGATTGGTGGGGTGGTTGCGAGTGCGACTGCCGATCGACAGATTCAAATCCCGGGTCGGGTATTTCTGGATTTTTGTAACTCGAATTTTTGGAGAACACTTCTAGTACTTTCAGTGTTCTTAGATCGAACGAGACACTAATCATTATTAAATGTAATGAACTATTTGTATTTACATCTATTTTGTTCTTTATTTGTACGCACTGTCTTACTTTTTTTATTTTAATACCTTTGACTACTCGCTCAACTTGACTGGAATAAATCGCTGTTCAACGACGAGATTGTCTTTTGTACTTCGCTGATACTTATTTCGTTGTCACTTCTACATTTCTACAATAATGTGTATTCTTATTACTAAGATCATCATCATTTGATATGCCACTTTGATTTCGATATGTAGGTATGTCACTTTTAAGGTATTTCATTGTTGTCATTATGACATTGCGTTACAGGTGTCTATTTTCCAATAATGAATTAATCCGATGCTCATGATATGTGGATAATTAAATTCCGAGGTTCTGAATAGACAGTGTAGTGCATATGCCTATAAATTATTAATGGCAGGAAGTAGCACATCCATAGTTAGAGCACGAATTGAATGCTTTGGCATTTAAAAATCAAACGAAAACTCTTACTTTAACTAATACAATAAATAATTATATGAGCGTTTGTTACTGTCTTTCTGTCTAACAGTAAATCTCTATATCTAGATTTAGATCTTCATTCTAATTAAGAGTAATCTTGGTATGACACTGTGGCACAAGAATCATGATTTCTCCAACGCAATAACATAAGAGCAGAAAATAATATTAATCACGGATGTGTAAAAGCACAGAAGGTCTTTGAAATGTCCTAGGGTCTTTAAAGCGGTGACACATAACCGAGTAATATTAAACCAACTAATCTCGGTCACAGTTCAATTCATGTTCATACGCCAGAAATTACCGAATCTGTCAAACCGTCAGCATCTTGTCCTACGGTAGATGTTCCAACGATATATGAACATATTTAGTGCGTAAGACTCATGTACTCGTACCTTGATCACGGTTATTGTTTTAAATGTCGATGTAAACTTAATGTAACATCACGCCTGTAATCCCCGAAGACGTAGTCAGAGAAGTAGGCAGTAGAAGAGGCAGGCAGAGGAGTGTAGTATACCCCTGACGTTTCGTCCGTTCACGTTCCACTATGGAATAGATGGTGAGTTTATTGCCATGCACTGGGCACCAATCCAGACTCCGAATCATTATTAGAAATATCTAATAGAAAGTCTAAAGTAGAAAAATCCAGATAATACCCGATCAGATATTTGAACTTTTGATTTATTGGGAATGTATTTTTACTCCGCCCCGACATAGGCTAGAGAACAGACAACTGTGTTTACACTATGTACATCCTGTTTGTACACGCTGTTTAAACATCCAAACATATATTTACTACACTAGTTAATTTACTAGTTAATCTCTAATTATAAATTTACTTTACTAGTTAATTTACTAGTTAATTTACTAGTTAATCGCTTGTAAGTAAAATTACAACCATAATATCCTAATACTGTTACATGTTATCTGTAATGAAACTCGCTCGCTGAGAAATATGGTTTACCTAACATTCGGTAGCCGAAAATGAATTCAAATTAATTCAAATCTTTGATTACATCTGGGCAGATGACATCATTAAAACAGTACAAACCATGGACCCGAAATTATTGGTTTGAAGGTTTAAGCAAACTTTGTAGTTGAAAATCGTAACCTCTATCAATATTGAAGGTTACAATTTCAAATTTACTTCAAAGCTATACAACTTTACTATTGTGACTCATCATGGATTGGTGACATCGAAATAACAATCGTAGCGTCATTCCTTAGTAGGTACTCAGAAACATACGCCTGTTACGGAATTTAGTTAGGAATTTGTCGCGTTTGTAAATTCAATTTTATTCGGTCTCTTTATTTACATAAACTTGAAACAGAAAGTCAAAAGGAGCTATATATACCATATACCAAAGCTCATACGATATAAAACGACACCTACAGCTGAGATCGTTATCAAAAATTTGTAAACACCAAATTGAAATCAAATATTATTTTTCATAACAGAAATACAGTGACTAGCTAAGTGTAGCATCCGCGTTCCCGATTAGGACACTACAAAGGGACTGACTCCGACCAAGAGCCAGGACGATGGTTATAAAGAAGGGTTTCGCAAATTGATAAGCCACAATAGCTAGGCGGTTATCGTCGTTAATAAGAAACCTTGTACGCCATTTTTTCACCCCAGGCGTGCATGCAATGACAATGAAAAATGTACTGTCAGTCTTAACTGTTGCGATTGGTACTGTAATCCTCGAAGGGGTAGTAAGAGGAATGTAGAATACCCCCACGTTTCAC
>DWFO01000426.1:0-20780 GCA_018246595.1 Mimoniades nurscia nurscia
GTTTATGGAGGAGGGCTGCACGGTGGTGCCATCAAAGTCACGGGCATTAGGCACCACCGTGGGGCCATGAAATATTTGTTCGCTGTCAGGCGCAAAAGTTCGTCCAAAAGTGCGCCGCACTGAATCGGTTAAGCTGCAATGACGTAACACAAGTCCATACATACCACGGGGTATGATTTCAGGCCATAGAGATGTCGGAATTATATACATATTTACGTTTATGTTTAGAGTACCAAGATGATTGCAATTGTCTTTTGAGTATACTGCGCCCAAAACACAGCTCTGTTATTGTGGTCTACAGTGTAGCAGGAAATACTTTTGACGTAGTAAGAAATGTAACAAAAAATTATTGAATAGCTAGTGTGGCATGAATTATTTTCTTGAACGGTGACTCTGTTCTATTGTCTGTTCAGTTATCACGGCTCAATCGGTGTACCAATTTTGATGAAATGTAGCATACCGATAGATGAAACCATGCTGAGGAACGTATGGTTACTCTTTTTTAATTAACAACTAATATCGACATGAGAAACGACAGGTTATGTTTATGTATTCGGTGTTAATAAAATCTCCAGTGATAATTTGTATTGTACGATTAAATATTTAATATTTTTGAGAAAAGAATGAACACAAAGCAGTTGGTATAGTACTTTATTCTCAAATAAATTATTAATACCTTTATAATAAATAACAGCGTACCTTTGTAATAAATAACATAATCTTTATAATAATATTATAACTTAGGACAACTCCACACATGGCCGTGTAATTCCAAACAAGGCAGACCTCGGGATTTTAATAATGTTACTAGAATATTCTGGAACAATTTCCTCTCAATCCCATAAGTCCTTTAAACGATCTCGTTCAGTACACAAAGTTAACAAAATGTCCTTTTAATTTTTTCAGAGAAATCTGTTTGTTTCGATTTTTCACAATTCTTTAGTAGTTATATGAAAGTACCTACCATAAACGATGCTGGCAGAATAACATCGTAGTTGTCGTTGAACAGCATCCCATTTATAAGTTGACATGCGGTTGTCTGATACTAAATTAGGTTCCATTATGGTATAAAACATGGTCACTTAACGTGAGGTAAATTTCTAAATACCTACTTATATACATAATTTTACATCCAAAACACTATAAACGTTCACCTAATGCCCCAAATATTTATGATAACTAAAATCTTTACCAACGTGTATCGATTACAAGGAAAAAAAATGTTCGTTGCACAAAGCATCTCAAGTGAGATAGAATTATCAAGTTCCTCAATTAGCATCACCTTGTTGAGGGTCTGCGCTAGATTTATGAGAGGATGTCTATTTATACTGCACTTCCTGATTTATCGTGACAGCCGACCTTAACTGCACCTAAACGGAAATGCAATTATTTGCGTCATGTGCACTGTAATGTTAACATTTTTCATTGTTTTTGAATTAGATTTATATATCGTCTCTGTATGAGGTGTTGTTTGATGTTGGACAAATGTTGTTTAAATCTTCTCATCACTATTGAAATATATTTCACATTGTTTTGAAATTAAATGATCGCACAAATATGGAGTTGCCCTTAGCTTGTTCAAAATTATAAAGTGCAATTATAAATTATATTTAAAATGGAATAAAGTTACACTATGTACTTAATTATTTATTGGTGCTCAATAGGCAAATGAGTAAATATTATGTAAATGTATGAAATAAATGCGTAATAAGTGATATTTCTGTGTGTAATAATTTTTAAATGTCGTAGTAGTTTCGTAACTTGAGAGAACTGTAAAGTGTTTTGTATTGAAGCCAGAAATTGTATAAAACATGCTTAAGCTATGTTTATATCGTAACGTCGATATAAATACCTTTGCTACAACATTCTTAAGGGTTCTTGAAAACCCCGCATAAGTATTATGGCCATTGGATCGAAGATATTTAAGATTGTTTTTATTAGCTTTATAATATTCCACCAATATTTGCAATTTATCAATCATCGTTTAGTAATAATCTTCAGAATTACTGTTCCAATTTAATTATTCACTTTCCTTCCAAGTCAAGGTTACAAGGTCAAGGTGCCTATCATTCCAACAATTTAAGATTTAACCACACCGAGAAATACCTATACATGATTTATTATATGTTTTGTATTTAAATAATGATTTGTATAATTATTTTTACCCATGACATAATTTATTATAAATGATCGCATTAAAACCAACTATAATTAATGATATACAATAAAAACTTACAACAATTATTGTCGCGTATAATGTTAAGGTCAAGTCAAAATGTATTAACTTAAAAATGTTGAAGGCATTTCTTATAAGTATAAAATCTCATGTAAAAAATACTTAATATTAATGATACTGTTGAATCGAATGGAGCTGCTAAAATTGTATTCATTTGTACTTATTGTTAAACTGATATTTTAACAGTTTAACGAAAAAGGTGATTTGAGCACTAAAATACTATTAACTAACCAGTTGCTCCAAGACTTACCTTTTTATCGATCCACTGTGGACACGGGTCTCCTCTAAGAACGCGAATAGCTATTGTCTACCACTCTGACCCACTGCGAGTTGACAAGCTTAAAATTCCATACTGAATATTATGGAGAACTCTGGGTCGTCTAGATTTCGTACAAATGACATACTCCTTGACAGTTACCTCAAATTGTATATAATTTTTAAATGGATATAATTCTATGCATAGCGCTGCGCGCTAAAATTTGAATTCAGAACCCTATTCTGGAGGTCCGCGATCTAATGCCATGGGCATAGACTGTATCAAACAATAAACAAACTTACTGAAAATCTCTACGAACAATAAATCAAAGTACTGTTTTTTTTACTCGCGCCGTGTATTTACAAACAAGTTTTTCACAATAGAACTATTTACAAGGAAGTTATTACAAAACTGAAAACTACTTTACAAATAGTTCGCGCGACTAACATTTCTATAGCACGTGTTAACCGGCTCACATCGACGGACGACGTAACAGCGGCCCCATTGTGAGCGTAATTGTATGCAATTATCGCACGTATGTCGTTAGCATCAAGGACGTGTATAACGATGCGCATCCCCCATTGTCATCTTAACAGCGGTCTTAACAATATTACACTGATTTATTTAAACGTAATATATGTAGGTAGGTACATGTTGCCTCCCATCACCTACTTCCTGTAGGGCGAAGGCATAGACTAGGGCTTAAAACCGGGTACGGTCCTAGCGAACTTCTTGCGCCTTGTGTACATGCATCAAAGTTGTTAGTACGTACTTGCAACATACCTAGTATTGTTAGTTACTAGTATTATTAATTACTTTATACGTTTGAAATTTTACAGTAAAGCAAATGTGTATTATTTAAGATGCTCAATTATCTTTAATGAATTCTTGCAAAACCTCAGATTGACTATTTAGTCGTACGTACTACACGGCATTGTTCTGTCCATAAAAATGTCGCATGTTTGTAGAGAAAAGATGCTAATTCAGTAAATCGGAAATGTTACACATGCAAGTGATCATGATAATGACGTCCTGTGATTTCCAATCAGGGACTCGGTTCAAGAATATTTCTTATATAGCGTTTTATATATACATAGGTATATGTCAAAAGTTGTAAATTTATCTGAACTGTAGCTATTAGAAATCGTTAGCCTCAGCATACCTTCGAAAAATAAGTGACGATGTCTCTAAAAATACTTCTGTCGTCATCGTAAATTTATCAAACCACATGTGTGCATAATGCAGTAAGTCGTGTAATACATGTTAGCAGTAAACAAACAAAATCCGCTGTCGCTTATCACTGGGCACACACGCTGTATTTCACTCACTGAATCACATTAAACTAACAGTAAATGCGATTCGTATCTCTATGTGTTTACATGAAGTACTATAGTTGTTTGTACTCGACTGTGACCTTGTCGCTTTGCTGTTAATTTTTTATCTGTATTAGTACAGGCTTTGAAATTAATTCAATTGTAGAGTCGAAAGGCTTTATCCCAAGTTGTATAGATGTAATATACCTAGTATTGAAAACAGTTTTCCTTTCAAATTTTGATATACGTGGAAATGTATAATAATGCAGCGTTTGTGTCTTTCTTTAAAATGTATGATTAAAATTTCATTGCAATTTTCATATTGCAGGATAAAAAATCAAATTAAACTTTGATTAAATGTCAACATTGACTGAAATGGTGCATTTAACTTTTTAAATTAATATGTGACGTAATATTATGTGACGGTTGAACCCACGTATAGGTACCTACCTACATTTTGACAATGGTTAGAATTTTTTCAAGCCTTTCCGAGGTCCTCCTTAATGTGCTGACCAGCCAGGTTATCACTGAAAACGTTACTTAAGTCGATACGTAAATTAGTCAATTATATATATTAAAAAAAACTTTATAAATTGTGATAAATTGTCCGATGTTTCTACTTATTTCAAGTAAACAGTTTCAAGAACTCATATTCTTGTGATTACATAGTAAATATTGACAATTCAAATATGTAACATTACTGAAAGTCAACTTGTAATTATTTTTGTCTTTAATACTTTTTATCCTTGTATTGTATAAAAAATATCTTGTATAATCAACAATACATTCCATATTATATTTTTTATTATATTATATATGTAATAAATGTATAAGAAGTGATTTGATGATTTAATTACGTGTAAAATTGTAAAATAGAAAAGTTTATTCGTTATTATTCGTAAAACAATGTTTATAATTATAAGTGATAACGATTCCTTTTAAACGTATTTTAATTAAGTATTAAATACTACGATGTTCGATATTTGAAATAAGTTAGAAAAAAATATGCTGAATTAAATATATGGAATGCGTTAAATAAAAGGCGGAAAGAAATAAATATTTATTTCACGTTAGGTGCTACAGACAACGTGTTACGATAGATATTTTAAAATTGGAATCTTTCTTAGAACCGCTTTATATACAAAGTAATATTTAATTCAGAAACTTATTAAAATGCTTGTTGAAAACTACTTATACCTATACAGAAAATATGGGGCGGTAAGTTGCAAATTTAAAAGATGTATATATTATTGTTTATTTGACAAGATAAATGACTAAATCCGTCGTTATCGATCGGGCTGAAAATTTCCGATAATTACTACGACAAGTATTAGGTACCACTCATTTTCTCAATCTGTCCTGATGAGGTTTATAATATTAAGACTATCAATGTTCTTTATTTAGACATCCAATGCCCAGTATTCGTATATATAAATAACTTTAAATAAAATGTAACATTCCGTTTTAAACGGTTCTTATTGAACAAAAACTATTGAATCTGTGATAAATTTTCCTTGTGAAGGATATTTTGAATTTATAAAGAGTTGATAACTAGCGCTATATATCTTACTTCGTCGTAATATTTATCCAACGCTGAGTTATCTGTACGTGGATCTTCACATGGTTATTCCGTTCTATCTGTAAATACAAAAATATAGTATTGTGGCATTTAGTTTCATCACATTCATTTTGTTAAAATGGGAGTAGGTAAATATATTTTCGCTCTTTTGTAATGTTTTATAAGTAACAAATAATTTTTGTTGAATTTTAATGACTGCCTCGTTCGTCAAGTAGTTGCGATTGCGACTGGCGATTGAGAGATCCTAGGTTCAAATCCCGGGTAGGGTATTGGATTTTCATGTCAATAAAAATATAATAGTAATATTTTTATGATTCTACAAAACAACACAATGTTCTTCTTACATTATATGAATTTTTCATTGATGTGGCCGTATAAAGAATAAAGATTAAACCCAATAGCGTGCAATGTAAAATCTAAGACTTTAACTGAACATAGAAATTGAAGTTATCAAGGCGAATACGACTACAGGTGACGTTTATTTGTATTGTATGTTAGCATACATTTGGAGCACATACATAATATATTATGTATGTGTACACATCACTCGCAACAAGAAACCTTAATGATAGATACAGACCTTACAGCACAGGTGAACAATAAAACTAGCGAAGAACAGTAATAAGCGGAAACGATTTAATATAACTTAACACGTGAACGTAACATCAAGCCTGTTATCCCCGAAGAGGTAGGCAGACGAATGTAGAACACTCCCACGTTTCGGCAGTTACGTTTACGTCCCGCTATGGCTTAGGTGGTGAGCCTGTTGCCATGCACCGGGCACATGTCCAGGACTCCGAGCCACTACTAGAAAATCTAAATTGGAAAATTTTTGTGTTGAGACTCGCACTTGCAACCATCACGACCAACGACGCAGTCACCATTTAATATAATTAAGAGTAACTTCACGCCTGTAATCCCCGAAGAGGTAGGCAGAGGAATGTAGAACATTACCACGTTTAACCAGTTACGTTTAGTCCTACGATGGAATAGGTGGTGAGCCTATTGCCATATACTGAGCACTTGTCCAATTATTTAATATAATTAAAATACGTTATAAAAAAAAATAAACGCATTAGTGACCGCACGCCTCAATGATGAAGATGGCCCATGAAAAAGACAATTTAAAATTGTTATAAAATGTTAGTTATTTTTGAATTCAAAATTAAAAATACTCCTGGTGAATAAAAATGTCTTCTTTAATACTGAAGTAAATAAAAAAATATGTATTAAATAAGTATTTTGTGATAAATATTAATGTTAAGGCATTGTTTGCAAACGTTAATTAAATTATCTGATACATGTACAAAATTAAATTTACTTTTGTGAATTCACTATGCGATCACTTTTAACAAACATTTTAAAATAATAAAATATTTATGATTAAGTATTATAGTAAATTAGCAAAGAGGTAATTAATGAAAATGAAATAAATGTAATAATTTATTTTGTACCTTTTGCACGACGATCGAATGTGACCTGTACCTCAACTGTCTGACAGCTGAGCGGAGAGCGTACTGCGCCCACGGCTCTCAGAGCACTCTGCTTGTGTGTTTGCGTCTGCGCATAATGTCCTATTATTGCACCTATGTGTATACAGGATGATGTCGTTTCCGCGATTTTTATCTACTGTTTTTAGTAACGCTTTTGTTCTGTTTTTTTTCAGTAAGTATTACGGTTTTTAAAGCGAATCATTATTCAATACATTTTTTATACAGGTGTTCCATTAGTGTTACATAATGTTATTTTTAAACACATAAATAATCTCATTAATATCAACGTTACGTTACTTGTTACAGATTAATGTGTAACAGTAGTTCGTGATATATGAAAATGTGTTTTTGTAGTTCTTTTACACATCATTTACTTTGATGTTAAAACTTGTTTCGTCTATATTTAATTTTGTTGTAGTAATGTGAAGGTTTCGGATTGATCACATTTATTTATCTGTGTGCAGTGTCAAATGAAACTTAGTATCTTTAGATGACCATATTTCATTTTAAGGACTTTTTGTTACAAGAAAGTTTTTCTTACAAATTCCTGACAAAGCATTTCAAATTATTTTCATTAATTAAGTGTTTTTGATAAATTAATTTCCCAAAATTTTGGAAAGGTACATCAATAGTTATATTTGTTTTATGTATAAATTGTTGTGTTTGTATATGCTTTATTAATTAATACTTATATGGGACGATTTGTTTGTTAGATATTTGGATCTAATGATTCATAATAATTGGATTCCTAGAATGTTAATGCGTAATATTGACTATGAAAATTACCGAATAATGAGTAACGTGTAGTCAGTCCTTGAGGAACGGGAAATGATTTGACGTATTTAACAATGACGTATTTCGAATTACAAAGCCTTTAAAATAATTATTGAAGGTTATTTGTTACTGTACGCCTATATTAATTGGTAGAAACCTATGTGATTCTATTATATAGTCTCTAGCCTGTAACAACGCCATGTTTTATATTAAGAATAATCGATTAATTAAAAACATATTGAACATTAATAGTCTTATTTAATTAAGCAATTAGACGTTCATGTGTTTTCTTTAATTTATTGCAGATTTACCTTTAATCACTTATAATATTAACAAAAATATCAAAAACCTTTTAATTAATTATATTCATGTATTCATTTGTTTTTATGAGTAATTCCTATTTTTTATAAAATAATTAAAACCCTGGTGTATTTTATGCAAAATTCAAAAAACACGCTATATAAGCATCGCTATACAAAAGGGATTTAATTTTATCTTTGTTTTTCACACAATGCAAGTAACCTTATTATGTGCGAGAAGATATGAATGTAACGATAGTGAAGGTTGACGGCCGAATATTAATAAAAACTGTTGTAATTTTCCTCGCGATGGTTACCTCACACTTAACAATGCCTTGTAACATCACAACTGTGATTCCTGAAGGGGCCGGCAGAGTGCAGTACGCTTCCACGTTTCACCAGTAACGTTTACGTCCCTATCGTTATTATCATATATTTTTACGCCAAGACCCTTACGGTACGCACCCACAGTGCACCGAATACTATTTCTTCGGTTACAGGCCTCACGTATTTGTTCTACATTCTTCACTCTCTTCGTACCGTTAGCGATGTTTAACGCTACTATTTTAATTTAAATGAATTGAAATTAAAAAAAAATATTTTGCGCGAAAGGATAATTTGAATACGTCAAGCTTTTATCTATGTTAATTATCATAGGGGCCTTATTATGGCATATACATAATACCACCCAAAGATAAGACAGTTCAGCAGATGTTTTTTAAATGTTCTGTTTTATACATCGTAACATCATAGCTATAATCCCCGTAGAGGTAGACGGAGGAGTGTAGGACCCTCCCACGTTTCTCCAGTTACGTTTACGTCCCACTATGGAACAGGTGGTGAGTCTGTTGGACTAGGGCACTACGAAACGACATTTTAGAGAATTGTAAACTACGTTCACATTCCTACTATCTATGGCTGCAATGGCCATGGATTTTATCACTTCACGAACATCGGTACCATGGCATCACATAAACACAAGCAGTCAACAACATTGTGTATCTGAAGACACATGCTGAGCATAATGTCACCCGGCCGTTCGAATGTCTCAAGTACTTTAATGTCACGATCTGCTGAAGTTCGAACCAACGAGCGGCGGGTGACGTCAGCACTGCGTTCAAGGTATTCATTTTAGAGAGGAATTACGTGTGATTACATCGCTAAGTACAACTTTGGTACACTTAACACTCGCGAAATAAAGAGTAAAAAAATTATCTAGTTCTTATTCCTTTTAGTATACTTTATTTCTGTATGTATGCCCGAGTGGGCTAAACTTCCCTGCTTACCTGTACGGGGACTACAGGCTTGATGTTACGTAAAATGTCTTTTTAAATCGTACGACTGTGACGACCTCGTTCGTGTTCATTGCAAGTGCGACTGCCGATCGACAGGCCCCCTGGGCTCAAATCACGGGTCGGGCACTATTGAATTTTTCTAATTTAGCTTTTCTAGTAACGGCTGGGAGTCTGGATATGTGCCCGGTGTACGGCAATAGGCTCACCACCTATTCCATAGTGGGACGTAAACGTAACTGCCGAAACGTGGAAGTGTTGTACATTCCTCTGCCTACCTCTTCGGTGATGACAGGCGTGATGTTACGTTCGCTTTTAATCTTGAACATTCAGTACTAACAATAAAATGTTTCGTGACATACAAGAATTCGTATATATGTGTGTGTATAACTCTCTAGTACCATATACGTATTTTGATCATGACTTTACGGAGCCTCGTTTTAATTCCTCTTATTATCCTTTTATTGTGACAGTTATATAATTCTAAGGAACATTTCTTATTATTAGTCAATATTAATTAATTAATTTTAAAACAAAGTATTCTTTTTTATACGTGGCTATGAAAATTAATTTTGTTTTTTTTTTAATTTTCAGGATCATGGTGTACAGAAAACGTCATGGCTATATACAGCTGTCTACTGAAGAGGATGTAAAACTACTGCCCCGCAAGCCTTTCACTGAACTGAGGAGCCTCAACGGCGCATCGAACCCGAAACAGCGGTGAACCAAACTACCTCCCTCCCCTACTACTTGTACAATTGTCAACGCGAGTTGCGCTCGAGGAAACCACGAGTATTTATAGGGTAATTGTAATTAAATGTCGCTCCGTTTTTGAGATTCGGATTTATTGTGATTCGTTTTCGTTTGCCAATACTCATCGTGTTAGATGAATGGTGTTCGAACGAAAGTTGTTCAATTGATTTCTTTTGTATGACGTTGTGAGTGGCGACTGAGATTGGCTCAGCGCCACTCACCCTCGTTATACAACGCCTTACAGCGTCTTCGTCTTCCTTCTGGTGCAATGAAAATGCACGGTCACATTTACGTAGAATTGCTCAACTCACACACAAATTGATTACACACGATCCGTTTCCGCCAAAACTCGATTCAATCACGATTCTTTCGCGTTCTATTCGACAAATAAATCGCGATATAGAACAAATGGTAGGGTGTTAGTTTGACGTATCGAAAGACATGGATGGATTATTTTCATTTTCATTGTTTTTCTAATTAAAAAAGCTATGGTCGATGAAAATATTAATAATTCGAAATATGTCGTTGGCGATATGTAGTCGAAATGTTTATCAAGCACATTTTAAGACGGACGAAATCGTAAATGTATGTGGAATTTTTTTTCACCCGAAGCAATAACGAATCACTCGTACAAATATATATATTATATATTTTTGTTACAAATATTAGTCTAATTGTAATTTTTGTCTGACAATCTATGGTAATACTCTTAGGCTGAACGCACACGACGTAACTTGAATGAAACTAATGATAGCTCTATATCTCGTACGTGAAATAATAATATTCATTGCATTCTAAGTGCTTATGAATGTGTTTTATTCACAGAAAAGCTTCATTAATATTTGGCCCCGAAACAGAAAAACATTTCTTTATTTTCGTATTCAAGAAATGTTACTTCGTTCGTTTTCTTCAAATGGTGTCGCGTGTGAAAAAGCCTTATTGTTGGATATCAAAAAATATGGGAGTTTGTAAAATACCAGTTTACAAAGTGCTGTGAATGTAATAAGCTCTGTATGAATAGCTAGATTAAGGTTATTTTTCGTTTGTATAGATTAGTGATATCAAGTGGTAAATCAGTTTATGTGGATAGTGTCTAACTAGTTCACTAATTATACTCTCAAAATTATTCCGCGGTAGACAGGATTCAGGTCTTTGAGGTGTTCTGCCTTAGGGCATCCAATCCTTGGTTTATTGAACTCGAAAGGCAGTTGTAGCAGCGGTGCTTCTGATGCCATCTGTCGACCAGGTCAAGCTTACTATCATCATCATCTTCATCAGCCTATCCCAGTCCAATGCTGGACCCAGGGCTCCCCCAAGGACCGCCCTGGCCATCTATAGCTTACTATATATACTCTTTGTCAAAAGAAATGATCAACCTATTTGACACATAAGCGCGTGGCAGCTCAGTGTTAATCGTTAATCAGCAAAAACTTCCTTGAATTCTTTGTTAGAATACAAATATAATAAAATATAATAGCATCTTCAGTTTACACTTGATTAGCATACATTCTCGTATGTACATTTCAATTGGACATACGAATTATTTTCACTAATCTATGATAATGGTAAAGCCACATTATGACATATTAGATATTTACTGGTTATATAAAACTATAAGCATAACATGCGCGTATGTAACAAAGAGTGTCTGGCCCTTACAAAAAACATCAAACAATAATAAATTCATTTTTAATGCGAGCCGTGACTAGCCGTAGACACATCTAGACATTATAGACATTGACGGTTAAATCAGTTAATCTGCTACATGAAATACACGCCCGCTGCGACTAGCCATAAGTTTGCTTGGGTGGCCTTTCTAAATTGCATCTTATGGTATATAGCATAAAGCTCAATTTCGTTTCTTGTCGATTATTCAAAATGGCGGTGAGAAATCATATTTTTCTGGCCACTGTGTATTGTTGTCACGTCAGCTTGATATTACAAATACATGTTGTTTTATTTTTTAAATTTATATAAGGTTTTTTTTTTTTTAATTATACACATTTATGAATAATGTGTGTCTCGTATCTTCAAATGCAGTTTTATATGTGAATATATATAATAAATCTTTTTACACCAAAGATGGATTATTTGCGAAAACAATATATCATACAATAAGAACTTATAAATTACACTTCAGAATTGTAATAAACATATATTATATATGGGGACACTCAATAAAGAAAACTTGGAGAGCACTGAATTATAATATTTTTTATCATTTTTCTATCGTCATTTAGTTATATCCTAATTTTACTGTAGGTGGAAATTAATAAATATTCTTTAGAATAATTGGATTTTATGATATGGGAATCGAAACCAGCAGAACACGTTAAATGTATTAGAAGTTTAACATCAGGGGTTAGTAAACATATTCCTGAACTGTCTATGACTTAACCTCACTAAAACTGCGACTTCTGTTTGGTTAAACATTATATATAAGTTAAACCGTAGCGCGGGTTTCAGCCGCCCGGGGCGGAAGAAAATGTTGCCGACTCTTTAAAAGTATATAATGTTTTCGTCTGAGAATCCCCACGACCAAAAAAAAGGGAAAAACTGCTGTCGCAACTTTAAAACTTTATGTGTTTGGCCTTATGGAAATCTAGACGATAAAAATTATTATGCCGTCCCCTAAACAGGCCTTTTGCCGCCCCCTAAAAGTGCCGCCCTGCCGTCACCTCTACGCTACGCCACGGACACACATCTGATGAATGTGATATATGTTATATATTTATGTTGTTTAACAACATTAATGTTAAGTGGAGCGCTATGAGAACCTTCTATGACGATCAGAATGTTACAGATCCTTATTAAAATTGTATTTATATACTTGAAATTTGATAGCTTGAGTTGCTTAAATTTTGGGTAATTAGAGCATAGTAACCAATTATTAATATCATCACAGACGGTCCATTAGAGGATATAGACAAGGTTAGAGTAAAGATATGAGACGATATTAAAAATATGTATTTTGATTGATATCTGCCAATTACAAAAATTCATGAAAACATCCCAATAATTATAAAAAAAATCTTTTGCGGATTGTATTTAGTATTCTTGATCTGTTTTCAGTAAAAGTATAATGGATTACATTCTGTATTTCTTTCAAATAATGTATATAATTCTCGATCAATTTTATATCGATATGACATAATGTACAAAACACGATTCTGTATAAAAATTTTGAAAAAAACGTGTTACTATTTTTTTTTTATTTACACATTAATTTTACACATATCGTAATTGTGTCTTAATAATTTTTAATTTACACCTCATGTATGACGCACTGCTGGACAGTCTCCCCTAACAACGAGGACATACAGGGTGTAAATATTACGTCCTAATTGAAGGACTGACGAACCAAAGTCCTATTTGTATATTTATTTAGTTGTTAATATAACTCAGTTCCTTTAAATATATTATAAATTTTCTCGTCCATGTAACATGTCTAACAAACACCATATATAGGTATACCGTTTTAATGTTAGTTTAAAAAGCGTAAATTCATTTGCTTCGCAAACAATATTGTGAACATTAAATAATATTGAAAAAAGAGTCTTGCGACGCAGCAACGATTTTCGACGAAAATAATTTAATATAATAATTAATTGTATCTGAGGTTACATTGCAAGAATTGATGTTCACTGAATTAAGCCAATATACGCTACAATTCGATCAATTCAGGGTATGATGGCGTATAGTTTGATGCAAGAGGGCGCCCGAGCTGCCACAAATACGTTTCGCGCCAAACCGTAACATGTTGGATTATAGAGTTATAACTCATTATTCCCATCGTTGGGTAAAAAAGTTGGCGGTAACAAGATTTTTATAACTTGTTGACTCGTCAATTAGTAGTAACATATCGTATTCCTTCGTTTAAAGTTTTTTTACTTACAGCAAAGTACCAATGTTCGTCGTAATGTATCGTTTTCTTCTTACATGTGGTAAGCAGAATGCGTCGATACAGACGATTTTAGTGAGCTGCGGAAAAACATTTGACTTCACGATTTTAAGCTTGTTCCACTCAATATGATACTATGCATAACTTAATGTTTTGCATGACATTTTTTTTTAGGTTTTATGTTAGTATGGAGAACTGTGATCCGTGCCCACAGCTGGGCAAAGGTTTTGACGGTATATAACATTTGTAGATTTTGATATCTCACTCTGCAATACTGTAGGTACAAAAATACAGATTGTATACCGTTGTAGGTACCTAGATAACTAATAATTATAAATTCGTATTATTAAAAAAATATCAACAAATTTATTGTAACTTGAAAAAAAAACTTGTGAAATTGGAAAAACTTGCCAACTAGTTTTTTTGATTGCCCGCCTAATTCTCTCACAGATAAGAACGCTAACGCATGACATTTTATCTTTTTAATTTTATTTAGAACAATGTGTCAATAGTCAAAGTGACTGTCATAAGTATAATTTAGGTATTAACAAAAAGTATTATTAGATGTTAGTTGTTAATAGTAGTTTTAAGTAGAAAATTTTGTTTTTATTCCGTTCTTCTTGTAAATAGGTTTGGTTGCCTTATATTGCTTGCATTTATTGAGATCAAAATGTGATTTCTCGTACGCCATATTGAAAAAATAGGATCTAAAATGCAATATCTCAATATTTTTTAAAATTATTTATATTAATTAATTGTAATTATGTGATCTATGAATGGAATAAAAGTTGTTAAAAATCGTTGTGACATGTTTTCTTTATTTTCACATTGGTACATATAACTATTTTGCATATACTTCTTACTCATAATTAGTTGGTAATAATTTCGTAAATACCTTTCATTCCTCGTTTTAACAACATATTTTTGCAAGCTGTGTGATGAGACTTTAATGATTAGTAACACTAACGTTACTTTAGTCAAATAAAACTTGTGGCTAACAACACTGAGTAGTTCAATTTCTGTAAATAAAGACCGACGGATTCACTCAGTATTCAAATTTATTTAAAATGTTTGTGGAATGAAAAAACTACTGCATTCTACGATAAACTTTGGTTTATTTCTATTCAAATGCAGATGTATTTTTATTAAAATGAAACTAATTTTTACCGTGATTTTCAAAACATCTCTTTCTCTCGGTTCCTTCAAGATATGATTTCAGCAATTGAATAACACGTACATTGTGGTTGAGACTCAATTCCGTATTTTTAATAAGTGAGCTACATTAAATCCTAAACACGTAACTTGCAAATGTTTGTTTGTGCGTGACGGGTTTTGAACCTCAAACCCCCCGGAGTGAGAGATTGCAATTCAAACCATTGGGTCATGAGTGCATTCACCACAACAATTTGATTAGATTTAATTTTTTTCTGACCTTCTTAGTGTTTCACTGTTGGAACATACGTGTCCTCTCAGAATGAGAGGGTTAAGACCATCGTCTGCTACACTGGCCCAGTGTGAGTTGGCACAATTCACACGTCTTAGAGAATAATTATAAATTTTTAAATTTAAAATCAGCAAAACAGATTTTATTGAAAAACCTTATGAAACAATTTTTCAATATCAAACAGCAAAAATTTGCTTAATTGCAAAGCCAATGTGCGAATTGTGGATTTTAAGCAGTTATAGAGAAAATGTCAAATCAGCATTGTACCAGATATTTCCATGTTAAATAAATAACAGTTACATAGAAATTGTACAATGTATATATACATATTCTTACAAATGGTTTTAATACACTCTTTGCATATAAATGATACTGCAAGCAAAATTAAAACAATTTTAAATGAATATAAGGCTTTACGAAATACGCGATGTACGAATTTGGATAGTAATAATAATAATAATAATATTGTGGTGAAGTTGGAGAATTTCGCAGAGAATACGTTTAAGTTTTTAGAAAAGACGGAGACGTTTGGTGAATATTTAAAATATGTTAATGTCAGCGATTGCGGCAAAAGTGGAAGTGACAATGTTGAGTACAGAAAAAAGCATATTTTAAATGGATTTTTGATTCACGAAGATGTCCCTGAATGGCATTGGGATGAATTCAAAGTAAGTTTTGAAAATATATATTTTTCTTTTAATCGAATACAGAAAGACAGATTGATAAATTAAAAAAAACGATTGAACTTACAAGAATACTGTTAATAACTGGCTTTAGGTAACATGAGACCTATAAAGGTTGGATATGCTTAAAGTAGAGAATAAAATTTTTATTGAAAATATAAACATGACGCCTTTCGTTTCCCAGTTTAGCAAGTTAACTTTATGCTATGGAATAGGTGGTGAGCCTATCGCCAAATATAATAGTAATAGTAAAATTTAACATAATCGAAAATATAATAGTAAAAATCTACCGTGATCTAGACGTTTTCACTATATTCCAGTCTACATACGACAAGGTGTATCCGTCTCGGAGCTATGAGTTGTCGGCGTTGACAGCATGGCTGGACAACCTCGAACGAGTCGCGCAGCACAACAGGGAGTACTTAGCCGGAAAACACAGCTATTCGTTGCATCTCAACCTTTTTGGAGATTGGGTAAGATAAGCAATCTAAAAGATAAAAAAAAGCAATTAGAAAACTTACAATTTTGTTACATTCAATTTAACGTAAACTTTACAAACTGAGGTAGTCACCAATTTAAGAATTTTTTTGACATAAAAAAAATTAAAAATTCGATTAAGATTTGGCTTTGATCCCACTGCTGAGTTAGATGGAGATATCTTCCCGTAAATAAAGTAAGAGAAGACCCTACTATACACCGTGTAGAGAGTTCTCTTCGATGATAATCTATGTACATATCTATATTGTATAGTATACCTGGAGATAAAATCGGTGAAATAAACTTAGAATAAAACCATAGCTTTGTTTACCTGTTTCTAGCCAATAGCAACATACATGAACCGGTTACTTAAACTAATAAAGACAGTTCCATTATTCGACCCCGCCCACGACCCTGGCAGGACGGCGTATAAGAATAATCTTCATATTCGTATCCCGATGAAGGTATGTAGACATGGCAGAATAATGAATTCTTTCACTGTGGATTAAAATGTTACAATATGCAACATCACGCCTTCGTTACCCGAAGAGGTAAGCAGAGGAGTGTAGCATACTTTCACGATTCACGAGTTACGTTTATGTTAAAATGTTAAAGATAATAATCTTTATTATATGTATAACAGCAAAACAATATGTAATTGAATTTCATATTTATACGTCAGTGCAGTAAAATACCGTCAGACGTACGTAGCACGATTCTATCATCTTTAAGGCTCCAATTCCTTTGTTTTTATTGAGAATTGTAAGATTTATATAACCGTTAGTTTATTGCAAAGATACAATAATATTAAGTACACATTGCAGCCAGTGTGTGTGACATGAAAACCTGGGAGGTTTCCGCTTAAACG
Source organism: Mimoniades nurscia nurscia (assembly GCA_018246595.1). NCBI lineage: Eukaryota > Metazoa > Arthropoda > Insecta > Lepidoptera > Hesperiidae > Mimoniades > Mimoniades nurscia. The sequence continues at coordinate 17,369 of DWFO01000426.1, forward strand.
GAGCTCTATGATACAGGTGGACTGGCGGTCCAGGGGGTTCAATCCTCGCCGCGAGGAGCAATGGCAGTGTGGCGCGTGCTACGCTTTCGCCGTGGCCCACGCGATGCAGGCCCAGCTCTACAAAAAACACCGCATGTGGGGAGAGTTGAGGTGAGAATCTTAGTTTGTTCTTGATGCCTGCTAAAGACGTAAGACCCGAATGCACATCTACATACCTAAAGATTTAGGTAAGATTTTCTTATCAACATTTTTGCCGGCGATATGTTTAAAGCCTTTGCTTAGAGACAAATACGGGAGTAGCTACATGTTATATTTCCGAATCCAGGACATAGGGTCTGTCGCTTTTTAACTTACGACTTATTCCTTAGGTATTCTTAAATGTAAAGGATATGTACCTACTTTATTTTGCTGTGTAGTGTTTGTGATGTTTGGGTAGTATAATATTGTCTGATTATTTCTACATGCTTCATGTTTTTCGACAGTCCTCAACAAATAGTTGACTGCAGCACCAGGGACGGTAACCTGGGCTGCGACGGTGGATCTCTCCAGGGAGCGCTGCGGTACGCCGCGAGAGCTGGGATCATAATGGAGTCGGAATATCCTTATATTGGAATGGTCGGTAGAAACTCCTAATGTGCTTTGAATACTTCTAGAATATAATATTTTGATTATAATTGTACCTTGTTATAGTATTGCTAATTGAACCACATTGGTTAGGACCCATGTTGTTCTTAATGAAAATGATATTTTGTGTCTATTTCACATCAATACCGAAAAACCAATATTAGTTAAATTAGGTATAACGACAGATTGATATAGAAATAAGTAGAAAATGTTGCGTGGACATAACTAATATCCCAATTCGCACGAAATCTCGCAATTGAAAATATGGTCAAACAAAGCGACCTGTAAAAATGTATGCAATGTTAAATGAATCGGTTAATAATTTCCAGAAAGGTCTGTGCCGCTACAGTCAATTTCTAGTGGCCGCGAAACCTCGTCGCTGGGCCACACTGCCAGCTGGCGATGAGAACGCTATAGAACGAGCCCTGGCCACGATAGGACCGCTTGCTGTTGCTGTGAACGCATCGCCTTTTACTTTCCAACTTTACAGGTAGGTACGCCAATAAGTTTGACTGCCTCGTTGGTCGTGTTGGTTGCAAGTGCGACTGCCGATCGGGAGGCCCTGGGTTCAATTCCCTGGTCAGGCACTACTAAATTTTTCAAATTTAGATTTTATAGTAGTGGCTCAGAGTCTGGATGTGTGCACGGTGTATGGCAATAGTCTCACCACCTATTCCACAGTGGGATGTAAACGTAACTGGCGAATCGTGAGTGTTCTACATTCCTCTGGCTACCTCTTCGGGGATTACAGGCGTAATGTTACTTTTTTTAGGCCAATAAGTGCAGACGTCGTCGCTAGCGTCCTCAGATACAATGGACTTGGCGGAATTTTTCAGCTGGTATTATTATTATTTTTTTGTTGCAATATCTGACCCTGTACCCTTTAGGTGGTAGGCAGCGAAAAACGGACACAAAACTATTATTCAAGAACTGACGTTCTTCTACATTCATCCCCTTTTTCATACACGCAATACAATACAAGTGAACAATTAAATACAAGTTTGAAACTGTGTAGCGCCATCTAGCGCGTTATGAATTTCTATTAGCGCCTGAATTTGAAAACAATTTTTTAATATCCTTTTAATTTATTTGATTCTTAAACGAACTACTTAATTGCAATGACTAATAGCATGTCATTCATAGTTATATACAGTCAATTGGCTGCATTGAGTGTAGAATTATTGTCAGGATAATTATTATTGTCGCTGTTCGAAAAGGTAATTAATATTTTGGACAAACGTTTCTCACCCAGGAGCGGTATTTACGACGATCCTTTCTGCACGCCTTGGAAACTGAACCACGCCATGTTGCTCGTGGGTTACACGCAGGACTACTGGGTTTTGCTAAACTGGTGGGGTCGCCAGTGGGGCGAGGATGGCTACATACGGTGATCTAATGACTCATAAATCCTCTAATTATTATCTAATCCTCACTGTGTTTTAATATTACTTTTCATCATAAGTAAGAAGGACTTATTAACAATAAGCGGCTGATATCAGTACATTTAAAAAAATTATATTTGTAGTTTAAATCATAGACGTCCATTTTTTATTTACGTTTTTATATCACATCCTTACATCATCACGTTAGTTATATCATCACGCTAGATCCCTTACGGACTAGGCAGAGAGAAGCCAGTACCAAATATTTAGTTTATTAAAAATAAAAAATATAATCAAGTAGGTACTAGACTGTAATGTTTAACAGCAATGTCACATTTTCAGAATCCGGCGCGGCTTCAACAGATGCGGTGTAGCTAACATGGCAACTTATGTTGAACTTTAAATTAAACAACTGTAATTTACTCTTTATTCTCTTTTATTTCTCAGACCTTCGCCAGTATAAATATTTATAGGATATGATAATTAAGTTAGTTTTTTATTTAAAATTGTATTCAATGCAATATGTACGTATATGTTACATTACTTACACATAATTCTCGGGATATGCACTTTGAAAAAAATTAATCATCAGATATATTTTAGAAGTCGAATGGGTTCGATTCTCGGCCTGTCAGATGTATGAATGGTGAATTTAATTGTTTGTTTGTGAACTGAATGTCATAGAGGGTCCTACTGTGGTGATTTAATTGTTATAACGATAACGATTAATTAAGAACAAATTAAGTACTAATTACTTGTTTGGCACATTTTTTATTCATCGATTTACCATTGGCAGTGGAACTGCTCGCTAAATAACTTATTTAAAAACAGGTTACAAATGAAAATAAAATTAAATTTCCGTAGAAATATTTATAATTTCCCAAAAAAACGCTGCCAACATCCAGATAAGTGTGAGCAGGAAATTAAACGGTTACGGAAATGTCTTCATGTCAAACATTTATTGGATATTCTGATTCATTTGAAATTGGAACGAATCGAATATTTTATTTGTAAGTCCAAGATAGAATTCGATTTTTTTTCTTAATTATTAAGTTCGTATATTAAATTACATAATTCATTTCATATTATTTTATTGTTTTATTTCTTTTACTTTTTTTCTAGCCGCAGTAGAAGCTGTATTGGACACAATATTATTATCAGTGTGTTTAATATATCATTGAACAAGGAAAACTGGAGTGGCTCGGGGTCTGAATACGTGACCGGTATCCGCCTCACCACATATTCCAGGGTACAGGGTGGCAGTGTACCTACTAAATTCCTCTGCCTACACTGCAGGCATAATTTTGCGCGTTCTGATTATAAAAAAAGAAGGAACTTCACGCCTGTAATCCCCGAAGAGGTAGGCAGAGGAATGTAGAACATTCCCACGTTTCACCAGTTACTTT
>DWFO01000427.1:0-20777 GCA_018246595.1 Mimoniades nurscia nurscia
TGCGTTACATGGGGGGGAGGGAGGGTCAAAAATCTTCAAAAAGTGCGTTACGTATTACTTGAACGCTCCCTTATGTTCTCTTTGCCGTATATGTAATATTAGAATATTTATTGTATGTCTCTGTATATATTGGTATGTTCACCTTTGACATGCTTTCTTTATCTATCACCAAGGGAGACTGGTAGAGAATGCCATTACAAATAAATAATTATGTATATTGCTAATATCATACACCCCACCGATGTCACAGGAATCAGCTAGTTTTTTTAAATAATAATTTAAACAGATATATGTCAGATATTTAATATATTCAATCATTAATGTTGTATATTTTTGTCATTTGTCCATCAATATACCATAGCCACATGATATGATTTATTAGTGACTTGTAAGCTAGGGCATTTAAAACAAAAATCTGGTGGTCACAATTAAATTACATTTCCTATCATAATATTTTAAAACAATAATAATAGTGTGTTTCTATGGCAGATGTTTGAATATTTTATTCTGCAGAAATTGGCAAAAAATTTGAAGACTTGCTAGTGACTGTAGTATAGATGTTCAATATTATATTTATGTATACAATATAGAACCATAATCAGCCAGTATCTCCTGCTGTTGTTTATTGATTTATTATTTTTTCATTTCAGCTTGATATTTTCCCTTATAACGATCTATTATATGAATAAACTGTCACAAAAAACCTATGCAGCCACAGTACCTGTTGCAGCTCCAGTGAAGAGTCGTCGTCACAAATAATTACCATTTCAAAACTTATTCTAAGCAACTTTTTTTATTAATAGAAATATAATTTTTTTAACAAGATCTTTTTTTTTATTCCTCCAGAGTTATTGTAATATTTTATAATATAATGGCCTTTGATCAGTTTTGCATTTTATATTAATTGCAACAACTTTTTGAAAAATGTATAGTCGTTATAGTTTGTTTTTTATTGCTGTTGTATTTGAGTATACCTATTTTAGAATATATTAAATTTCGTTTAAGTTTAGAATTTCGCGTCCTTTTTCCATTCCAATAGGTATGGAAGAGAAGTAATTGAATTGTTACAATTAGATCATTATCAGATTTACTGTACATTTAATCATTTCCATTTCAATATCAAGAAAAGATTACAGTTTATAAAAAAAAAGATAGCGATCTTATTCAATCAAGGTGATAAGAAACTTCAAAACAACTAAAGAGAATTGCCTTAAAAATCTGTTCTACTTAAAGAAACGCGCACAAATTAAAATATACAATTAAATGGATTTGACAAAGAAAACTCATGTATTTATTCCAAGTTTTATTTATAAAAATTAGTACGATATGGTATGTATAATAAACGCCCATATAATGAGTATGTAAAACTAACTTTCTCTTAACATTTAGATAGATACCAAAATCACATAAGAGTAAGTAGTTAATGAAATGGGAACAATAAATTAATTTACAAGAACAATTACGTATCTAACAATCGACGCTAATGGACCTCCAAAACAGATTATTTATCAATATGTTTATGGACATGTAACAAATCCATAAGTAGTACATAATATTTTCGTTAGTATTTATTTTCACGATATTCTTATATTATTTGTATTAAAATATTTGTAATCACACTTAATCTATTCCTTTTTTCCTTTAACAAGTATCCACTCCATCTGAAACAACCAAAGATCCTAAAAAAATATTCCTATAAATGTTTTTGAAATATGTTAACTGTGTATAGATTAATCACTATCAAGGTACTATTGATGTATGAGTCACTTTGTATAACATATTTTGTATAAAAGAATGTGTTATTGAAATCTATATATACTTTTTGAATGGATGGAAGATATAAGAATACTCCTTTTTTCACCTACAAACTAAGTTTTATTGCACATGGGCACCCAACTAACTTTGAACTAAATACTTTGATCCTTTTTGGATATAAATTGAATAAATACTGAAAAACACTTACATGAGCTATGTATCATAATAATATAAAAATAATTTGAAACTTTAACAATACTCTCACTTAATTTTGATGGAATTTATTGAAAGCTGCCTAATATTCTATATGATTTATGCAACCAAATATCACTGAACAATATGCAATTAAATTAAACATTCCAAAATCATAAATTAATGTTTACACAAATAAATCAATCTTGTATTCATACAGCCCATCAAACCATTTACACAGCATTTGTTCAATTAAAACTGCAATTTACCAAACAATACCAACTTTAACATCAGGTGTATGTATAATTAGTGATGATGTAGTAAATATTAACGAATCAGAGAATTCTACACACGTTTCTCAATACCTAAGGACTGTTAGTATGATTTCAAGAATTCTTTTAAGCATAGCATAAACAGGTAGAACTCTATGAAGCAAAATCATGCGTTTGTTTTAAATAACTTGATCAATTAATCAATCATACCAAGAACAATAAGCGGGAAAGTTACATAATTTGGCACTGAGCATAAAATAAAGGAACAGTGTGTAAAGTTAATCAATAAATGTGTTAAATCAATTGGTAACAACCATTTTCAATAATCATATTTTCTCTAAAGATTCATGTTCATTAAGTAATCAATAAATATATGCAAAAATCTTCTTGTAAATAATAATAATTTCTGTTCAATGAGTGAATTTCAAATGTATCACAGGTTTAGTTTATGTATATATATATAATATATATAAGGCACAATAAATTGTGTCTTATATAATATATATAAGGCACAATTTTTAAATTTCAACAATACTCCTACCAGCTGGTGCAGTGAAAGTTAACACACCGATTACTCAAGTTTTCATTTTACTCATATTCTTATAAACAATTGACTTAATATTGCAAAATTGTTTTACTCAAGGTTCAAATGTATAAAATAAGAGGGAACATTTTTGCAAAATTTTAAAAACTGTGTTTATAACATTGATCACAATCAATATGTTTACAAAATATAAACCCATCTGAATGTGACAAAGACTGTTTTATCAAAGACTTGTTATTGAAAATTATCATAAGAAAGTAAAGGGAAATTATGTCCAAAGTAGATTGCGTACAATTCTGATAACAATAGATTTGCAGTCATGAATGTACAAAATATTTAGTTTTTGTATATTCTTAGTTGCAGCTATTTGTTTCTGATATGCATGCTATTATTTCTTACATAAGGATTTTGAAGAATCCTCGGAGTTGTTTCCATCACTCGCAGTAATAATTCATCAAGATAATTTTCCAAATCCTTGTTCTTCTTCTTTTCAACTTCAGCATCTTTTTGTAGATTGTATATCATAAGAATCAAGTCTTCTCGAGATTTACCCTCAAATTGCTGCAACACTGTTCTAGGGATACTGTTATATGCTGGATTGATGGAGTCTTCTTCGACAATGTTCTCTTCTCCAACAATAATTCGCTCTTCCAGGAGTTTTTTAGGTTTATTGTTGCCACCAAACTTTTTAAAGAATTTAGGGCTCGGTTTTTCTTTCAAGGAGCTGGGACTGTCAAGTTTTTTGTTCCTCTCGAGACTGGCAGATTTTTCTCTGTCAATCATTGTTTGACTAACAGACTTCCTGTGAGAGTAAAGCTTTTGAGACCATTCATCATCTTTATCAATGGCTTCTACAGGGAGCTGTGGTGCAGTGAATGTGTCTAGGCTCAGACGAACTGGTGGCTTGGGCTGTGCTGGTTTTTCTACACTTAGCAAATTATTGTAAGTATACCTCCTTAGTATTTCTCCTCCACCAAGATTTTCAAGAGATGTATTGACTGGTGATGGAGTATATTTGATCCCCCGAGGCACTGCAACATTTACATTGAGTGAACTGCCAGAACTCTTATGGGACAGATCATCGAAAGCAAACTCGTCATCATCTTCACTGATGACACCTGGGTCTGCTTCTCCTGCCAATCTTTTGGGTGTGGAATGATCAGGTGTAGATAATGCTGAACTTTTCAAATTCCCAACACTTCCCCCAAGGGAGGTTGAGTCACTCTTCTTATCTTTTTTATTGAGATTAATTTTAGAGCCTAGGGTTTTAGCAAACTTTTTGAGTCCTTTACGTTTCTCTAAGCTGCCAATACTCATGAGACTTCCACCAACATTTTGGGCGATGCTTGATAAAGAAGATTTATGTTTTTCTTTCTTGCTCAAATCATTTAAACTTCCTTCTTTTACTGTAAAGCCGATTTTAACTTCTAATTCTCCTCTATTTTTATCATTATCTTTTCCTTGCTTACCACGCAGAGTATACCAACGGTTTCTTGGGCGTTCGTATACATCGAGGTCTTTTAACGGAATCGATACTTGACCTAATAAATGATCCTTAACAAAATCTTCATCGTAAACCTTTAGAACAATCTCAGCTGTATTGCCTTGGGAAGGAATTCGTAATTCGCATTCTTCAAGCCATTCAACATTCTCAGTCGCTTTGTGTTTTACGGAAGTCTGAAATTTTTCTTTGCCGAGGGCGATTGTAACAAAACAGTTATTTGTACCGTTTTTACCTTTAATCACAAGACCTCGAGCTCTCTGGACGGTTACTTGTACATGAGTTGGATCCCACATCTTACTTGGCTAATAGAATTAACACAATACAAAACTCAACCAAAATCTTTACCTACTTATCAAAATACACAAAAGATGAGCTGTCGCCCGTCACGTATTTTTCTAATGTCGTTTGGTATTGGAGCTGTCAGGTGAGATTTCTTCAGTGTTGCTATACTTCTCATATAATTCACGAGCCATTTATTTTATTTCTCACATCGAAAAAATATTACCAAGTTCCATTGGACGTTCAAAGCGAAATAAAATAAATTGTCTATTGATTAAGGTTATTCAAATATTAATGTTCCTTAAGTATTAATCTATTGTAAGCTAATATTTTATCTTAGCATTGAGAATAAACATGTAGGATCCGTTCACAATTGAACACGGGGTAATTTGCAAGAGGGTTTTTAGTTACACTTACAAAAGCGAACGCACCAGGAATGATCCCTCATTTAACGTACTTACTGTAGAAATGTATACTTTCGGCAATCCTATTATCAATCAATACGAACAGTTTTATTAACAATTAGTACTAATCGGATTATTTGACATTACATAACAGTCCTGTTTAAGGTGAGTTATATATATTGACCTAGGTGATAATGGTACTCGTAAATGCTGCCGCGCGGCCTACGAGTGGGTACACTCGAGCGGTTTGTGGCGTTGTCGGTGCGACGTATGTATGTACGTGCTGACAACGGGCCACACCCATCTCCACGGGTTCACGCCTCTTCATGTTCGACCACCGTACTCGTTGGCGTACTGGCGTTGACCTCCGAGGAGGATAGCGACGACTAGGCCGTCGAGCCAACGGGAGCACAATACAGGCTCTACCATCGCGCCTGTAAAGGCGGGGTGCTCGACACCGTGGGGCAGTGATCCCCACGAGACTGCTCGGGTAGAGAGGAAGTCCTCGAGGCTTGCAATCCATTCCCTAGTGCCGCAATGGCGCATCGTAGGATGTCGCTATCCATCTATCCCGTAAATGCTGGCTTTTCCATGCATGATGACTACATTTCTTACTAATTGAGAGAAGACACCGGTGGGGCTTTATGTCTATTCATTAACATATTTATTTCTTGTTACATACATACATAAATTACATAGGAAAACTGCAGTCTTTTAGAGTTGATGAAAAGGAGAACTAGTGCCAATTATAGTATGAAGACATTTTGATATGGCAACATTTATCCCTTCTTGGCTCTACGACGGTCTAGCTCTAGATGTATCATGAGTTTTAATTTTGTTAAGAGGTAGGTAACGAGTTAATTGACTAATGCGCATTAATTGTTTCGCCTTGTGTTTACATTTTTACACGAGTTCTTAGACTTGGGACCTTTTGTTATTGATTGTGGTATTTATTACGTCAATGACCAGTATGTGCTTCAGCTATGCAATGCAATAATTTATGAGCTCATCTTTAATTAGTGAATCATTCGGTAACATTGTTATGAATATTGGAATTATTTTATGCATGTAACTCTCTTATAAGTAATTAAAATTATATGAAATAAATTCAATATTAGTTGAAATAGAAACGTTAATGTAACGAATAACATAATACTAATGAAAAGTACTTTAATAATATTATTCTTTAGTCAACTATTAATGATGTTACTACTGTTACTACCTAGTAGTAGGTACTTTGACGATGAAGACAATGAAATATTCATTTATTACGCCGCTCAAAATCTGCAAATAAACTTAAATTTGTAGAACACATACACATTAGATATTAAAGAAATATTGTTAGTGTGAAAAGACAACCGGAGTCACCGTGCTGTGGAATTCTGAATATTTTATTCCACGTTTAGATTTACACTTGTTTTTGACACTTGTTGATTGTATACTTTTAAAAGAAAAACTTTCAAGAAAGATTTAATTATAATTATTCCATAGAGGGACGTGAACGTAACTGGTGAACCGTGTATCGGTGTACTACATTCTTCTCCCTACCCCTTCGGGGATTACAGACGTGATGTTACGTTAATTATTATTTTGAGTCGTTTCATTTTATAAGTACATTGGTAACATGACTTATTTGCATGAAAATCTATAATATAATTTGTTAGGCATTATGATTGAAATGTGGCAGATAAGACATTTACTTATTGATTAAAGGGCTCTGGAATATTTCTATCGTACTTTTCCAAACACACGTAATACAAGCATTGCAAATGAAACCGAAATTGAGACATTTCTTCGCAAAATAGCTGGAGTTCTGAATTTTTTATTTTCTGACTTAGGTACTTTTATCCCTTCCGACCTACACGAGTGACGTTGTTATTTAATTCAGTGATACTCGTACCGCAGTTTAATTTGTTTTTTTATGAGCCAAGGAGTAAATTAAATTATGTATTTTTTATTTGTGACAAGAGTAAATATACTTTGGTACAGATTCCCTTCACACTCTTATAACTGATTATTCTATGATTAATAGTTTCCATTTAATCTTGGAATAATTATATTTTTTTCTGATGTAAAGCATAACTGTTTTATAATCCGTTCAATGAGGCTTACGTGAAATTACGTGTCTTTCGGTTTCAAATTTGTCTGTCGAAAGTAGCAGTAGGTAAATCAAAATAATAATGTAAGTGAAATATGCGTTTGCAAATAAACAATTTATTTTCTTATTTCTATGAATGAAAATTTATCTTTATATCTTCATATGTTGATAAATAATTACTACAATTTGGAGACTAATTTAAAAATTAGTTAATTGTGAATCGCTGCCGCTATATTGTTTGACTAACAAATATCTTGCTGCATATTAGTTAATGCATGTACTTGTACGCTACCTACACGTTTGGAAAAAAAACTTACCAAATAGTGAATTAGTCAGTTTAAGTTAAAATGTGCAACTCTTTTGTCTATTTTAGTATTAAGCTGTTTTATGGACAATTAATTTATTAACAACATTTTCCATGAACGAGTTAGGTTACGAGAAATGCTCAGTCAACTGGACAATGCGTAGGACGGAGCTGGCATTATTGTGTGTGTATTTATCATAAATTATGTTACGGTCCAAACGATGATTAACGAGATGGTAGGAATCCTACCGTCCTAGGTTTGCACGATCAATAATTAATCTTAATAACACACTGTTTTGGTAAACTCGTAAGTGATCAATGTTTTCTATGTAGTGTAAAGTTTTAAAACTCGCACTTGGCCAGCGTGGTAGACTATGGCCTCAAACCTTTCATTCTGAGAGGAGACCGGGGTCGATAGTGGAATGATAAAAGGATCGTGAACAAAAGCTGTCGATTAAAAAAAAGTCTGTACGTGACGAAGCTCGTCATTATGTAGGTACCAAATAGAAAGCTGTGGTTCAAATGTTCGCCGACGGGTCTTAAGTGACATGCTACAAAATGACATGCTAGAAAATCGCAAGTAACTGCACAGAGCAGAATAGCAGTATCATTATTCCGCAGTTAACATACCGCAGAAAGTGTTAAACCTCGCACAATAAAAAAGTCGTGATAACTTCACACATTCAATATTAGTTGATAGTTTGTTACCACCAACATCGATACGTAGATTTGGTTACGGCTATTTAAAACGCACACTGTGTACACACAAAATGTGAATTATTTGTTCCGGTTGTCCACAGTGACCTGTCTCGTGCACACTGTGCGTCCGAGATTGTTCTGTGTGCACTTTTCCATATACTTTGTTGTATGAACGCCATTCATTTTGTTCTAAGCGTTTTTGCGTGCTTGTTCATAATTTTTGTATTAAAAATATATGCATTATATTCCGATATTAGTACCTCTGTTGAAAACGAAGATAAAAATTTAAGTAAATAGTAAATCTTCACTAGTTATAGTTTATGAAGTGTTATAAAATGTTCTATGATTAAGGTAGATGCATAACTTGCTGCAATTTGTTTAATCAATTTGCAGACGTCCATATCTGTTGAATTCCTTCCTTTAATGTATGTATGTAATGCAACTACGGAACAGCGAAACTCTTTGATTTATTTCTACTTATTTCTTGTTTTTAACCGAATATTAGAACGCTCTTTGTGATGCAAATATATTCAGAGCGTTTATTGTCCTATGGCTAGTATCAAATCGGGTGACGCACGAAGTTTTGTGGAAAAATCTTTCAAAATAAGTAAAGTTTTAATAATGTTTAACACCGAAAGTAAAACTGTTGTCAATATCTGACATTTTAAGTGTACCTAGTGAGTGGATGAAGTGTTGGATACACAGTAAAATAAATATAATTAGTGGCACATATGATCTGTTTTATTTTGTGTGTAATAAAAAGGTCTAAAATCTATAATACATGTTTACATTTGTATAGAAAATATCTTAAGCTGGTGTCAATGTATAGCGTGACCCAGGAGACGTTGCTACAAAAGCGGGATATCGTATTTAAATTTATACATTTGATAGGCATAGCGGGTATCTACGGCCCAGCTATGTTCTGTTAGAGCCCTACGCGCAACTAATTCATTCGATCCCGGAAACACAATCCGCTGTATTCGTGAGGAATATTGATGTCTTAGTTTGAGATTTCACGAATTGGGCGTGTAATAGGATATTTATGTGTGTAATTACGATGGCGTTATATAATGTTACCTATTTTCAGTTCTCAACGCGATTCCACGGATTGAGGATAGCTGGATGGTTGAGGGTAGCTGGATAGTTGAGGGTAGCTGGGTGGTTGAGGGTAGCTGCATGGTTGAGGATAGCTGGATGGTTGAGGATAGCTGAATAATTGAAGATAGCTGGATTCGTTGAACATAGCAAGATGAATGAGGGTAGGTAGAAAACGTCATCTAGAAACTCATAATTATGTTTATTTATCTTGGTTTAAACGTCAGGCGATATGGTTATTTAAATATTGCTTAGAGAGCTCAGCATGAAACTGCCAGTCCAGTCTACCCGGTCTCACTGAGAGTAACGGTTATGCAGAAAATGTTGAAAACAGGAACGTCTGTTGTCTCTTTCTGACGAAGCGATTCATTATGAGATCTCCGATCTGGTTTCGCTAGTTAGTCTATAACAAGGTAGTTATAGACTAGTTATAACAAGGAGAGCGTTTTAAGTTCAATTCTATTTATCGAAAGTCATTTCTTCAAACTAAAATAGTAAACGAACTGTATAATATCTTGACCCTTATGTATGAATTAAAAAAATATATCTACATATATAAGAAATTTCTAGACACTAGCACAATGTCACGAGGTTTAGTATAATCTGCCAGTGACATTATCAGCCGGCGACATTTATAGGATGTTCTATTATAAAATTTAAATTCTAACCCATCGCTATACTTGACAGCGGTCGGCCTCTTCACTTCGGATCGTTTACTTGCAATGAATGGTTCCCCATTTTAATGAAATGCTATGTAAGATTTTAGTATTACTTCTCGATTATAGTATAATGAACACCAATTGTATATACAAAAAACGAATATTATGCTCTATGAATTCACCATCCATCAGTTACATGGGCCGTGAGAAAAAAAATATCCGCAGTATTATTACTGCGGGAGCTCCGCGCATCGGTCACTCCACACAAAAGTCGTCCGTCATACGGATCTACGTATGTACATAGCACAGATTATATATCGTTAGCTCGTCCGGTAAAGAATATAAAGGAATGAGTGCCGTATTTATTGAATTGGAATATTTAGTTAGGCTACGGGAAATATTTAAATATGGAACATCCACTTGTCTACTTTACTCGTAAAATATACTTTAATGGTTCCCTACGCCTCAAACTAAAAATTAGTAATTATCTGGCGCAGCATATTATTGACATCTCGCCAGCCAATTTCATATCTAGATATGCATACATTTTCTGGAAAATAAGTAATAATTTATTATTATGTCCTTGTTCTTGTTTCTTTGCCATTCGTCAATATTGTTGCTCTCTACCGTTTTAATATATCACCCATCACAAGGGCTCCAGAAAAAAAAATATCTGTTTAATACTACCCTGCTGTAATTAATATATTAAGTATTATGTTAGAATAACAATGTAACTAATAAGAGAAAAAAAAGTAACTTCACGCCTGTAATCCCCGAAGAGGTAGGCAGAGGAATGTAGAACAATAAGAGTTTTGTATTTAATACCATGCTCCATTTTGTTTTATCCTGGGCCGTAGTATTGAATATAATTAAAACATTGTGGAGTTTTGATAGCCAGTAATAATTTCATTTGAACGTTTGTACAACGTGGAGAAGGAACGTTTAATTAAATAAGTTAAGAGTTGATTAGAACGAGGTCGCGCGGGTGATTTGAAAATTCCAATTAGGGAGGCGGGCGCGCGCCCCTCTGCCATACGATGCGTGACTGAGCTTGCTTGGTCACGTATCGGTTGCAACGGGGGAGCTTAATATTCCACGTGTATCGATCATTAACATCGGGCTATTAATATATTTTAATGAAACCGAGAATATCAATTACAGTGCTGTAAGTAATATTTCTATCGTTGTCTTAGGAATGTGATCTTAGACCTATGTAGTAACCTTCGTGCTATGTAACCTACGTACTTAGCTAGATATGACCTTGGGCCCTTTTGTTCAGACAGAAAATTGTCTATCAGTGAAACAATATGAGTCGTTGACGAGGTAATAATGAGGTAGAATCTGATATTAACGCAATTAATCGTTGGACCAATTGATTGCTATGTCGCAGTGCCGCGACTCATTAATATTTAGCTGAGTCTGTGATCAGTTAATGTATGGTACTGCCAAATAATTCTGTCGAGCAAATCCGTTAATGTCTGGCTTGATACGTACTGGCAAAACGGAAGGAATGTAGTCTGCACCAAAAAATGTATTATTCATGTATTACAATGTACATGTCTCAGTAAATTTGTGTACACGAGTGCGTGATGTCATAAAGACATTCGGTTCATGTTTGCTTTCCTTTTTCGTCCATTTCTTGTGCATGTCAAATTGATGGTTTTATTTGCACATCAGTCCGAAACGTCGTCTGTATATATTATGACTGCGACGCGTGACGCGTGACGCGTGCACTGTACGTCGCGTCGTAGACGTACCCATATCGTACACAAGTAACTTTCGACACGTACAAACACCGTAGACTATTCTCAAATGTTAAATGTACCAAGTGTGTGTAAGAAGGGTGTGACGGATGTAGCACGAGCACGTCAGATGATTACGGATATAGGTATTTGCGAGTAGCTGTTCTCTGCCTGCCACTTTTATGTGAAATAAGTTATCATAATCGTATAAATGATAAAGTTCAAGAAATATCTACATAATATCTACAGGTGAATGACGCAAACAGATGGATTGATTAAGCTATAACATTCACAAACAATCTCATACGGAGTCCCTATATCCGGTCAAATTCAGTGACATCCGGTGTATTCGATCAATCGAAACGCTATGACCTGTGAAGTACGTTTGAAGAAATGATATGTCCTCGTATCGTCCGGTCTGTCGTCTTGGCGGTAGGCTGCTGTGGAGGGGAGGGGGATGGGGAGTAACGGACAGACAAAGCGTCCTTACGAACATTACTTTCAAAGACTTTTACGGCTCAGTTTTACATTTATTTACATCTCTTTGTTTCAACTGATAATATAATAAAAATTCTAAGGCAGAACTGTAGCTACTTACAAAATATTGTAATTACAGTGGCATAGAAGAACTTTCCAGCAAACTGTCCACGTCACGGGATCTGAATCAGCATGACACTGTTCAGTCGACTGTTCTGTGGAGCTGAAATACCGGCGGATAAGTATTTTAATTGCCGGCTTTATCCGGATTATGAGCGGAGCCGGCGTAATGCCGCCTCTTTGTGGCTAAATCGGTCTTCGTCATTCATCTTTGCTGAAACTAAACTTGGGAGCAGTTCACACGAGCCTATGTTAAGGATCTGCTGCTTATAGTATTCTGCCTCAAGCCGATCATATATCGTGTAATGATTTATTTTCTTCCGAGTCGTTCAAATGTCAGATGACGAACCTCCAGTTTAGTTCAATCCATTTAATGATTACTGCTATTGGGTTAAATGACCATCTCCTTTATTTAAACTTAAAAAATAATATCCTTCATTAACATCATCAAATTTATAAACTTTTCGAACGATCTTCCTGGAAAAAGTGAAAAAGCCCTAATACCGGGTAACTTTCGTTTGAAACTTCAAAACTTTCAAGGATAATTACAAATTTTAGTTATGAAATGTTTTACAAAATGAAATGTTATACCTCAGAATATCAGAACTTGTGTGAATTCTGCAAATCATTGGGTGAGGTACAAAATAGACGACAAACCACAATAAGTTCAAATATAATGAGCTTAAACTTTAAAGTAGATACAGGATTAAAGGGAAAATAAAGAAAAAATGTCGGCTGCCTTATTATAATACTTTATTATCAGTTCATTTGTCACTAACAATTTACAGAGCACGAAACAATACGCTTGAGCGTTCGGGCGCCACCGTCATCTCTCGGGCGCAGATATCTCGTCCTGGTAATGCGCAGTTCCGCACAGACCACACACCAGCTTGAACTCCTGATGACACATGAGTTGCGGATTAACACGAAATATAACTTTTACAAACTTATCACAGTGATCAATGAGGTTAAATATGTAACGTAATCCAGGAAGAGGTAGGCAGAGGAGTGTAGTACACTCACGTCTCATCAGTTTGGTTTACGTCCCGGTGTGGAGTAAGTGGTGAGAACCTGTTACCATACACCGGTCGCACATCCAGACTCCCTAGGAATTTCTGTCAGAAAATTTGCGTTAGAAAAATCCAATAGTAGTCGATACGGAATTTGAAGCCAGGACCTCTCGATCAGAAGTCGCGCTCGCAACCACTCCACCAAGTAGGTTGTTTTTTTTCATACACAAGCATAATATTTATGATATATATTTTATTTAGCAAACCATGCCTTCCTCATTTGTATGAGCCTTTAAGCATTGCTACTGCATTGTAAACGTCGATAAAGTATCCTCATATTTACAAGCATTTAAAAAAAACATTACATTAAAATTAGTAATTTATTAAATCGTTTCACACGTTAAAGAATAATGTTACAGTTAAACTGTGGTTGTTCCAGGCCGCACGCGGGCTAAGCTCGTGTATTTTTTGCAAACCTCTACACAAAACCGCTTTAACGCCAGTCCAGAGACGACTTTGTTTACCACTGTTTACTTAACCGAGCATACTTGTGCATGAGGAAATACAGAGAAATCCGTACCAGATTGAACAGCTGCCGAACGCGATTTAGCGCCAATTGTCGTACGAAGGGAACGGTATCCAGATTTGCGTAGTTGGCCACTATTGTAGCCATCCGTTCCAAGTCACATACAGCGACGGGGCCTGTGTGCGCGTACACGTTTTGATTGTTACAGTAGAACGCTACCACTCTATACTTGTCCTCCGCCACACTCTCGTCTGCTGGTAACTTCACCATTCTCGAGCCGTTCTTCCGCAATTATCTCCGTCAGTAATGAGGCTGTACTGGTAGTGTGCTCGGCGGTCGTACTGCAGTAAACAGCACGCGGGGTGGGGCGAGGGCCATTGTTTAATTCTATAATAGAAACTAATGACGTTGCTGGAAGCGTATTGTTACATGGATTTGAGCTTTTGTTTGTAATCTTCCTGGAACGATATCATTAGTCGTTCCCTAAACTAATTAAGTTAATTTGTTGTACGATAATTCTAACCACGCTTGGTTTGAGCGCCGACATCCCAAAATGTACGCGTATTTCTCATGTATTTAATCCGTACGGAAATAATCACCGTTTGCTGTTCAATAATTAGCTAATCATCTGTTCAATTATCTAATTAGCGTGTTTGCAGGACGTGGATTAGTTAATTAATATAGAACATCAACGTGCTATTGTTTCCAAAATTATTATGGGTTTAATTTTGCTATAAATCTTTACGATCTAAGAAACGGTCAACAGTCACGCATATTTTGTCCGAAACATAAGTTAATTTGAAGAGAGAGGACTGCGCAGTGCAACATAGCATGGTGAATTTGCCAGACCCTAGCAGACAGGAGGTGAGGGCCATGGGCGAGAGAGGCAGTGTGAGGGCGCGGCAACCTCGCAGTCATCACAACTGAGGAGTGAGACTCGGCAGACGGAGAGATGAACTCAGACACACGGAGCCCACGGGCCTGCTGCAGCTGGAACAAATGGCGCACCAGTGCGTCGCTCTCATGGAGAAACATGGCTCAAAGTCGGACTCCAACTTTCAGAAGGCCATGGAACTGTTGAGGCTCCAATACAATCTTGTAAGTAAATATTAGTCATAATAATAATTATAATAACATCATGTGTGGTCGGATATGGGGAAGGCAGAGAGCCTGGAGTGCCAAATATCTCTATCGCTAAGCTGACCACGTTGTTACAGAGCTTCGTGGTGGTGTTCGAGCGCTGCTGCGGGCCGCACGCGCACGACGCGCTGTCGGCGCCGGAGCGGTGACGCGGCGCGCGGATTGCGTCGCGGGCTGCGGCCTGAGGCACTGCGCGCGGAGATAGGCTTGTCTTGTGTTGTGTTCCCAAGCAAATATACGCGCAGACTGACGTGTACACACAGATGGAAAGTGTCGGAAAACATTTTTAAACACGGTGTGATTGTATTTAATTACTATTATATTATGATAATTTATTTTAAATGCACTCTGTGTTATTTCTGTACATTATAAATGGTCATGTTTATTATACTGATTGATCTATACATAGTAATATTTGTACATAGACGTTATTTCGAGTAGTTTAATATAACAGCGTTAAACAAACAATACTGTAAATAATTCTTCATGCGCCTAATGTGACTTCCTAGACTAGAGGTAGGTCCTAGTCACAAACAGCTACATGTCATATATGAATTCAATAAACGTATATTGCAGAATAAATTTTCTGAGATGATAATTTTAGTGTTTTGACAATGTAATGATTGAATAGCCCAACAAAATGTTATTATAATCAAGGCTAAGACTTCGTAGCTCCATTCCTAAGACTCACTGAACAGTAATATTTAAAATGCCCCTCTCCAATTCCGCACACCTCTTGGCTACCTTTGCCAACATGTTGACACGTCTATAGACAAGCTTTTAGCTCTGCGAACTTTTCTTCCAACATACTTAGTCTACCATTATTTCCTAACTTACTCTCCAACTCTCAAAGAAACCTTCGCTCTCAACCCTACAAACTCTCCTAACTACCCACAACGACGTATTTTCGTAACCCGTAATATTTTAACTAGATTTGCTGGTTTGCGTTATTTTTATGGGCACGCTATAACTTTTATATGGATTTTTACCGAGTGCTTATTTGTGCTTATTCGAACGGAAAATACCACACTTCTAATAGTGTCGTGGGTCGTGGGTGCACTTACCTTCTCTTTCCTTTGTTTTCGCAATATATTCAGTTCTTGTTTGATGCGTTGCGCGGAAGAAATCGCGTTTAATCGATAACGTTGCCCGTTGTCCACGTGTATTACTTATGTCTGTGTTTCTCTGTTTCGTGTTGCTCTGCATCCCATATAAACATCAACGAGCCAGTTGTCTATTCATATTCAGTAGCTCAATTAATCTTCTGCCTGGTGCTGAATAGTGTAACGCGTAGTTCGCCTTAAGCGAGCACGCCACACATAGCTCTCGGAAGGTCCTGAGGTCGCCGCGAGCGGCTCCAATCAGCCGGCTGCCGACACATTTAGTGGGAATGTGCCGCAGATGGCCTCGTCCCGGAATTGAACGTAGGAAATTAACTGGAAGCCCAGCGTTAATCTGAGGAAGCAATATACGGGCTGCGCTGTTCCACCGTCGGTTAGCAACTAGCGAGCTATACGCAGGCGATAGTATCATTGCAAAACGTACCACTTACGTTAAGTTTACACTGTACTAGGCCTGCAACAAGTGGTCGAGCACGGCTCACGATGATGGCGACAATGAAATGAAGCTCGCAAGTACTACTTAACACAGTTTGAATCGTGTTCCTAGTGACGGCCGCGCTTGTTCTGAAGGTATTCTGACGACATAAAACATAATTGTCTACGTCTCAAACCACACATGCTTCATTTGTTTCCGCCGCTTCGCTGTCAGTCCGGTATCCGTGTATGGTTCCGTCCGCCGCTCGCCGACGACGTGATACGAACGATCCTGTCGCCTTGCCTTCTTTAATTACTGCAAACTCAACTCAATTCTCAAGCAATTCTCGATCAATCTATTTCAAAACACCGTCTAAGTCAAATAAATAAGTCGAGTTAGTTCGTAATCAATTTTATATTGGCTTAGAGATAAATTTATTTAGAACATAACTTCATATCCGAGTACTTGTGTTTTTGTGTGTAAAAGTTTCTCTGATTGTATTAACTTACTTTCAAAAATAAAATCAAAAGAGATTTAGTAAATATTTGCAACACAAAAACCGTGTCTAATGGAGGAAGAATTAAACGATTAATGATAATGATTACGAACATAATAAACTGAAAATGTTGCTGATGTATTATTTGCATAAATATATAAACTTTCTATCCGTGTATGCAATACTCAACTACCAATCTGTATTCTTACAAAAGAACGCGCCAAAAAGGAAAATGAAAATCCGTCGGGATAGAAAACCGTTATATTATGTATATACATAAATGGAACGTGCAAGAGGTATTTATTTTATAAATTTCTTGCCTCGTAAAAGATTTAAAATTTAAAGCGCTTTTAGTGAAAATTTAAACAGAACATCAACAGGTAGATTGGCAGAGAGGCGTCAAACGTTGAGACCGGACGTAATTAGCCGGGAGCCAATTTAACGCATCTCGTCCTACATCAGGGCCGTCGCAGCGCGCAGGAAGCACATGGCGACGAGCTGTTGTAGGTACTCGCAGTTCAAACGTGAAGGCTTTTAATCATAGCCGTATAGATATTTTGCTGAAAGTGAAATGGTAAAACTTTGTACATAAATTAAATACTATATTATATAAAAACTTTGTACATAAATTTCGCCTATGAATTCGAAGGAGATTTTTTAAGTACTTTTTGAAGCTTTATCATTCATTTTCATGAAGTAAAAAACCTCGAACTTTTTACTTGAGAAGCAGACTAGCAGCCAGAATTAACAAACGGCCGCTACCCTATATGAACTTTCCGTAAGGAATAAAACTATTCGTTTCATTACTTCGCTTAACATTGGATGTTAATAGAAAGACTGTCACCTGCCCGTTGGTCCTGTTGGTTGCAAGTGCAACTGCTATTGGAGAGGTTCTGGGCTCCAATCCCAGATCGAGCACTATTGGATTTTTCTAACTTAGATTTTTTGACTTAGTAGTGGCTCGGAGTGTGGATATGTGCCCGGTGTATGGCAATAGACTCACCACCTATCCCATAGTGTTAGTAAATGTAGTTTTTAATATTGTTATCGAATATAGGCTTTCGTATCGCATAACCTTTTTGAATATTTATTAGTAATATCTAAAATTGTGACTGGATAGAGAGGCGCTGAAAAAACAATATGATTTCAACGACACTAGTGCGGCTGATCATTTTGATTGTTCGGTATTTGAAAAATTTTAATATATTGCAAAATTAACAAACTTTGCGGTTGTTCAGTTATGGGACGTAACCGTAACTAGTGTAACGTGGTCCTCTGCCTACCTCTTCAAGGATTACAGGCGTGATGTTACGTGTTACTTGTTCTATTTACCGCACAAAAATATTTTTTTAAGGTTAATATAATTACGTAGTAGGTACGTAACGTTGTTAATATTTCCAAGGTTATTACAGACGTCATCACGATTAAACTCTTTATTTCTAAGAGCTTTAGCACAAACACTAAATACTTCATAGGAATAATTACCATTAATATTCGATTAGCTTTAATAATAGATTAGAAATAACTTTAATATTTTCCCGTCTCAACCGTAGAATATTAGATAAATATCGTAAGACAGTAATGAGGAATAATTTTTTTATTTACTGGATTTAAAGTGTAATTTACAATTCCATAAATGTAATAAGAAAACATTAAGTACACCGGAATTAAAAAAATGTAACGCACAATATTATTATAAACAAAGAAATAATAAATAATGTACATATTTTTGTATGAGCATACAAGCTTATACCTAAGTACATTATACATTCATTTACAGTAACAATTACAATAAACAGTACTAATGTTAAATTCTAGAACCCTTAGAATTGTTACGACTAATTCAGCTGCTAATCGGCAATGTTTGCATTGTTGCGTTCCGATTTAAAAGTGACAGACACCCGCAGAATGGCCGTGTCACGGCAACTATTAAGTTAAGCGATCCGTACATCACTATTATCAAGTAAATTTTCCATCCTTTTAGACGTTAAATACATCTGGTTACAACTATCTATGTATATAGATTTATACTGTAACCCTTTTCGTGTAACGAAAATAAAAATTCTCTTACGTTTAACGTTTCGCCCGAAAGCAATTCTGACATGACAACCCTTATCAACAAACTATGATAACGTAAACTAAAATATGTATGTGAAACTCGCGCATGTACTCGTAACTAATGTGCAGAAATATGAACATTTCGTTTAACGAATTTTGCAGACGTCGCGCTAACGTTTGCATGTCTGAAATCACGGTAATAAAGAATTAAGTGAACTCGTTGAGAATTTTACGTTACGGCGAATATGATGTTTTAATTCTCATATCTCACATCGCCTCATTGGTCGGGTGGATAGGAGCGCAAGGTCAGATCCAGAGGTCCTGGGTTCAAATTCCGGGACGTATATTATTGAATTTTTGTAACTTACATTTTCTAGCAATGGCCTTTTGCCTACCTCTTGAGGAGTTATAGGCGTGATAGTTACGTTAATCGTATCGTTAATAATTTCAAAAAGTTATTATGAGAGTATATAAAAATGCTTAAAACGCAACTAATGTCCTTCATGCAATAAATCATATAGAAAAGTGCACACAGAACAATCTCGAACATCCAATATGCACGTGACAGGTTACCGTCGACAATCGGAACAAATATTTGTACATTTTCTGTGTACACAGTTCGCGTTTTAAACAGCCGTAACCGAATCTGCGTATCGATGTTGCTGGAAATAAACTATCAACTAATATAGGACGTGTGAATTTTTCTGTATGACTTTTTTATCGTGCTATGTTTAATTTTCTGTTCCTGGAGTGATTATGTAGTATCTGCTTTAATACAGTTTCTTTAATCATTTTGGTTCCATCTTACTGCATACGTATTGAATTTGTTCCATTGATGTCTATAGCCAATATGCAATAGGTGAAAGTGATAATACATACCTACTAGATATAATAATTTTAGAATATGTTGTGCATGTACGCAAAAGGCATTAGGGGAAGCAAAATAGTTCTTGTATTAATTTCGTTTTTTGTTATTCCGAAACTGGAAAGCAATTTGTGATGCATAACTGCATAATTATGTTTATTGTCGTTTAGATAGTTATCTAGTATACCAGAGAGAAAGTTTTAGGCGTAAATATTTTTATGACAATGTGATTGGCCGACGAGAGTTTTGTGCACACAGGTAGGTGTGTATTTTGTTTGAGACAGCTAACCGTTGATTAACGACGAGGATGGGGTACAATTCGAATAAAGCCGAAATGGGGGATTAAATGTAAGTTTGGAAGACGTATTAAAAATTAAAAATTCCTAAAGTTATTTTGCTCTAGATGCGCGCGGCGTCGAGCAAAACGAACTTAAAACTTTGAACGCGTTTTTCTCGAAACAACTTTTACCGAAACGTGCAGCATGAAAGTGGTACGGTTATTAATATTTTTTGATGCAGTTCTTCATATTTAATATACGTTATCGTTTTTCCTATAGTGCATCAAGCCGGATTTATAATATTTTGATTTTTAAATTTTATGAAAATAATGGAAACAGTGTAAAATTTATAACGTAACACGCATACGAGTATTTTTTTAAGCTGCCATACATTGCAAAATTGCTTGAGAACTATAATTGCAAATTTACAAGTTTTTTTTAATTTCGCGGAATTATCGACATTCACAAGAAATATTTTTTATGGCAGAACAACGTTTGCCGTTTCTCAGCTAACGGTCTATATTTAAAATCTAAGCCATCACAATACTTGACAGCGTTCCACCCACTCACTTAGGATGGATCCGATACCCACTCAATCATTAACTTCGGGGTATTAATATCTTCTAATGAAAACAAGAATATCAATTACAGTGCTGTAAGTAATATTTCTATCGTTGTCTTAGGAAGGTGATATTAGACCTATGTAGTAACCTTAGATCTACTG
>DWFO01000428.1:0-20773 GCA_018246595.1 Mimoniades nurscia nurscia
ATATTATAATAATAAAATTCATGTTATTGTTAATGTTATTGTCCGGCATCGGACGATGTATTTTTTAAAACACGTATTAAAGCAAAATAAATTATTTTGAAATGACCATTGCACTAAAAGAACGCGTGGATAACTTTTATTTTAGTATTGAACGATTCATGTTGTCAAATAATACTGAATTTCCGAAATAAAAGGGAAAAAAATATGGACCAATAAAAAGCTGACCTCAAACTTTTTCTATATTCTCGAAGTTATAAAAGCTTGAAGTAACCACTTCGTGGGAATTATATGAAAAGGATTGTCGTTAAAAATATATTTGTAACAATAAAGAGGATAAGGCTGTATCCTGACGGTATTCGGAGCCGCGGTTTTGTAACATTTGTCGTTGATTACACATACATTTATACATAGATGTAGATAATATGTAGCTAAATAGATATTCTGAATTTGAAATTTGATCTGTAATATGTAACAACCTTAAATGATGTAAATTTGTTTGTTTCATTTTCTAATACACAGTAAAATAGATAGTTTTAAAAGGTAATTAATTTATCTAATTGCCGCTAGTGGCTACAACAGATTCGTCTGCCAGTCTGTTTGAAATTCTATACACGAATAATAACACATAATGCATATCAGTAACATGTTATCACTGAAAGAGACACGCGCAAAATGTTTACGTGTCTCTTTCAGTGGTAGCGACCAATTTGTTAAAATGGAGCGTCAATTGATGTTACAGTTGTCATTTCATATCATTGTGTATGCAAACATATACGTACATACTTGTTGGCGCCAAAAATGATAATCAATTATATGGTGCTACTAGGAATGCGGAATAATTGTCTTTTATTACTACAGACACTGGTACCATTTTCATTAACGCACATTATATTACAGTTGAATAAACTCGTCAGTCATGTATTTTCTTCAAAATCAATATATAGATATATATATGATTTTATTATACACGCATATATGTATCATTGGCGTGATTCAATTGTAGAGATATCTGACTGCAAATTTGTGGTGGTAAAAAATTTATTTTATTAACAGCAACTGCTAGTATGAAAGTGCCCTTATGTGCGCTGTCCGCGGCGGGGTCACGACGCAGCACAAAGGCGATGGTGATGGTAATCTGGGTTCCGTGTGATTTGCCTTCGTCTAGTCACTGCCCGTTCAAAGAGAATCATGCTGTTTTATTTCAAACTCTATTATACATAGATTTTTGAATAGAGAGTTTTGCAAACTTTTGGCCTTTTGTGATTGTAATCTATTAAAAAATACAATAGTATTGAACTATTACAAGAGGTGATGGTTCGTATAAGGCCTAAATCGCAACGTTTCATGTTTTTATGTTTTATCTATTATAAACTTTATTAGGAAATGATATTTATTTTTACTTTTCATATTACATTTTATTGTTTTCTGGTATTGTTTACTACATTTGTTAGTAAAATAAATATTATATAGAACTCTATCTGGTATCAATACGCGCTTGACCGAATGTCCCAAATTTTAATTCAGTCTGCCCTTTGACATGGATACGGTCGGGTTGTGGTAGAAAAACCGTAGCAATGTCATTGTGAATGACACCAACTTAAAATAAATCTTCAATAGTAAAGAATAAGAATTATAATTGTGTAGAGTTTCCGAAGGTTTCCTTTAAAAAATACATTGCGTCAAAAATATTTCTAAAACGTGATTAAAAAAATTGAAAGTCAATAGATTCTTGATGCTTATAAGCTATTATATACCTTTGTTAACAACAATAAAGTATAAGTAAATAAATAAATAAATAAATTATTACTGTACTTGCTTTAGACTCTATAGAACAACTTATAGAACTTAACATAATTCTGTAAATGAATCATATCAAATTATAAAATGAGATGTCGATCGCAGCCTGACATTCGTCAAGTTCTTAGTAAGTTTATGTTAAGGATAAAATATAGAGAAATACTGAAATTTAGATGGTAATAACATAAATTCCTACAATTGTTAGAGCGTTCAGATGTAAGATTATCACGAAACATGTATACCTTTAAGATCCAATACATATAATTGTATTTTATACTGCTGGAACTAATAATAAGCAATTAATTAATATGATATTATTATTTCCGAAATATTCTTACTCTACCGTATAATAGGAATTTACAAAAGGAAATTTGAATTTGGCAATGTGTTAGTTCTACTTTTGCTTAAAAATGGTTCAAAATCCTTTTTTTAAATAATGGTAAATATATTTTATTATAGTCAGAAGTGGTTATAATGCCGCTGAAAATATAAAAGATTTACTGTAAAAGTAGAAACTTGCATTCTAAATACTTTTCAAAATATGTACGTATGTATATATTCAATATACAAATGTAGTTAAGATCAAACAGTATTAATAACATTAGAGACGATTATATTATACTGAATCATTAATTACGAACCGAATAACGTTCCGACGTAATGGCGTACTCGAACAAAAACTAATGATTATTTTATCATTAATCAAAACAATTGCGTTATTTTGCGGCTATTAAATAAATAACACAAGGTTTGGTCTTATTGCAAGCGATTAATTGCGCTATTGAGGCGAATTATCAATACTTCTCCTTGACCATTATGAATAATCTATGTGTTTGTATGTACATGGGGGTGTGTAGGTAAATATACATGTACGTACATGTACTAAATATATGTGTAATTACTAAATTATATGTATCTTACAGTACCTACTATTATGTATTATCACCAATATAATGGAAAATATAACGGTTTTCATCATATCTTTATAATATGATGATTATGAGAAATGGTTTAGCTTGTTCATTATATGTAATATTAAACATAATGAGAAATACATCTAAAGGAATAAAAAAGATTTTATAAGAAGATACTAGGAGTTATTCTCATAACTGGAGGAGGATTCTCATAACATAACTCATAAGGAGTTAAAAACATACGTAAATTAAACCGGTATATGTATCATCACAGTTTGTAACATCATCCAAGAAGAGCATTTTATCGTTGCTCGCGTAGAGTCAAACAGGTGACCATAATCCCGTCGTGCAGATAATTAACAAATTGATTTCTAGAACAAGCTTCGTATTTATAGGGTGATTCAGTGCTATTTCGGGATATTGTGAAATATCCGCCTGTTGTCAACGTTTAATTATTTCATCTCAATTGCTATGTTAAGCTCAATAACTAAGGCTCGCTTAAAGCGCCAATAACTTAAGTCACGCCACTCGTGTATTGTAGAGTCGTATTTATATTCATTTACATTATAATTCTAATCCAGAATTAAATTTTCACCACAGTCCGAGCCTATGTGTCTCTTATTTTCTACAAATGTGTAGAGATACATTATGTCTGTCTATAACATAAGTGACCTTTTGTATGAATTTCTTTAGCCAATAAAAATACTTGTCATGAAATAATAAAAGCAATTTATTTTTATCGCAATACAAAATCATTCCTAGATTTATATGAAAGTTAATTATTACAACTAAATCTAAGGCTATAAGTTAAGAGGTCTTCGCGCGTGGGAGTAGTTCATAATATGCTATCATATCGATATGACAATTTTGATATACACTACGAGTATGTCGCAACTTCTCAACGTTTAACCATTAATCTCATGTCTTTTCTTACAGCTGGGGTACGTATGGTTATTCTCTGTCACGGTGCTCCAATTCAAAGTGATAGAGATTCAGGTCGACCATCAAAGAGTCGGCCGAAATCTTTCAAGTCGTTCATAATACAGATTATTGATGTTGTTTAATGACTTTTAATGTACAATTGCTTTTGATCACTTGATACTTTGTAAAATTAGGTAAAAATGTATTGAAAACACGTGATGTGGTTTGGGAAATACCAATGCGAGAAAAGAAGATTCTAATACGATCGCAAAATAAAATTTTTTTTAGTACTCCAAAAAAAATCTGTTCCGTTTTTGATGCAGTTTCGGTTAAATAAGATCACCATAATACATTAGTACGTGGTAGCAGAAAACTAGGTCTGTCGTTAGTAAAATCATTATTTTATTAATAACAAGTTAAAATGCAAACAAACTTATTTTGCTTTAATTAGTTAGCTTTGGCCTGTAATTGTAACATATGATACATACGTTACTGTATCGCGAACTCATAAAGCCACAAAATGGACAATTCATTTATAAAATAGCTGTGCAAAGTATAACTATATGTAGGCAATAATATCACATGATACTTCGCAATATCCGTTTGTGTATTTCGCACCTCGTGTCAAGTTAGATCAACTAATTGCTGTTATGCATTAAAATTAAAAGACTCTAGGACTCTAGGCTAACCATTATTTCATTTGATTAACAATTAAAAGAATTTGGTAGAGATGGTAGAGATGTAGGTAGAGATAGGGGGACAACCAAAACTAAAGAATTTGTATCCAAAACTGTAGAGCATTAACTCGGTGCATGTTTAGCGGCACGCAGAGACCAACACAACTTAATTAGTGCCGCGAGCTTTCGATAACATCTCAAACACTTGCTTCTAATTAATTAAAATTAATTTCTTTAAGTGGCTAATTAACTACATGGGAAAACGGCCAATTTTTTAACTTATAATATAATACATATATTTTAATAAATTGCCATTGGCAAAATGGCAATTAAGTCATTATGAGGATGATTTATTCGTTTTCATGATTATGACTGATTAGCTTACCACATCAATATAAACGGGTCTAAAATATTTAAAATAACCGATTAATAAATAAGTAGTTTTTTTTCATACAACATAAATTTGTTAAAACCAAAAAATTTTAAATGCTGAAAGGGTAGTAATGAAAGTGTACATATTTAATAAATGGATAATTATTTGTAATATGACATTCAATTTGTTTATAAACGCACCTATGCAGGAGGTACAAAAGAAATTGTAGACATGTTTGCTTGCTTTCAAATAGTTTCGCATTAGATTTCAAGTACCTCAATGGGGTATATCTATCGTCAGCCCACGGCCCGCTCTGGATGTTACACGATAAATCCTGTAGCAGACATGCTCCATATCCGGATAAACAGTTTATTCCTTGGCTTATTTCTTGAAGGCATGTTGCGATATCAAAGTGTCTAAGGTGAGATGCGATGACTTCGGTCGTTACAACTACATATGTTGGCTGGAAAGCAATAGTATTCGCGTTACATTGACCCTGTTCGAAGGGTGCGGTAACCAGACGCTCTAAGTTACAGACTAGCCCTCTGTGACAACAGCGGTATCTAAATGACCTTAAACTGGACTTTACACCCACTTGACATTGATGGCTTCATCCACTCGATATTTCACATATTAATATTATTTAAATGTACGTTTTCAAATCATGTTTGACAATAATTACTTTTTTATTTAGTACCAAAGGCGAATGGAGAGCAAGTAACTAAAGAAATTCCAGAGAAATTTTCTATTTTGCTATACATATAATAATGACAGTATATTTGCTTGAGGCCTACATATACATATATGTATATGTCGTCGTATACATATATGCGGTCTCTCATATCTATTGCGATATTTTAGTGACTCAGCGCTTCGAACGTCCCATAATACAAGTCTATTGTTATGAGGTAAAGTACGATTCATTTAATTGCATTCTGTAATGACGACATTCTTGATTTCTTTTGCTTAACACTAAACAAATTTAAGGAATAATTATTAGTAATCTTTCAAAAAAAGTAGTTGAGTACCATAAAATTGAATTTTATTCGCAGACTAAACGTGTAAGTCGAAAGCTCATCCCCATCACTCATAGTGCTCAGCACATATAACACGTACGATTATTCGATTAAATACAATATGTTTTACTTTATCACACACACAGTTTAAAATCATTTAATATAAGGATCAACTGTAAATGGCTAAAATAAGACGTGCCAGGTTACCTTCAGCTAGAGAACAAGCACATACCTGCACTTGGTAACGTAGAGGTGTTGCCTTTTAAACAAAATACACAAAGTATGATGTATTGTAACACACATATGGTAAATAGGTGCTAATGAAACTATATATTCTTGTAACTATCCAAATGCAGACTTTTCTCCTTAATGTAGAGATTACCATCCATCTTGAAGAACCCTGCTGAAGATGTGAGGTTGAAGCAGTGGTGGAATTGAATGCATACTGCTCGGCGCTGAAGTTGAACACGGTTTACGGAAAGGTCTCTTTCATGTTTTTATATATTATCTATCTATGTATAGAATATTAACTGTAGATTTAAGGATATAAATTATTATAAATTCTTCAAGTGAGGTAGCACAAACTGCCTACATGATCAACATTCTTATTGCTATGAATAAACCTATTTGGTATTTCTATTATTTCGAATTCAATGCTTAGAAACCGGATTGACTGCTTATTGGACTTAAAATTGTATTATATTTAAGGTATTGCCGTTGCCCAAATCTATGCTATTGTTAGATTTACTCTGTAAATATAAAAGTACTTTTATCTTATAAGTGTAGATCTATTTATTTTTTAACATGTTAGTTTTATGTAGGTAATTTGCCCAAGTATAAAAGATAACATCACGTCTGTAATCCCCGAAAAGATAGGCAGAGGAGTGTAATACACTCCCATGTTTAATTAGGTAGTTATGTTTACGTTCCACTATGGCCTAGGTAGGTGGTGAGCCTATTGCCAAATGCTGGGCGTATATCCAGCCTCCGAGTCACTACTGGAAAATCTAAGTTAGTAAAATCCAATAGTGGCCGACCTGGAATTTGAATACAGGACCTCTCGATCGACAGTGGCACTTACGATCAACACGACCAACGAGGCAGGTGAAATAATTAAAATATATATATTTATCCTTAATTGTTTTCACAATATTTTACTGTGCTTGTGATGTCTACTACTATACTAAATATATGTATATAGAATTATAATAATTTGTCGCTCCAACTTATCATTGTTTTAACTCGAGTCTGCTTCTGAAATCTTGGGAGACTTAGAGTTTACTCCAACAGTTTGTTCAAGTATGGATTAGTGGAGAGGGATATACATTGGTAAGTCGCTGAGCCGTATCCCGGAGGTATTAAAACCACCCAAGAAGCTGTACTGTGTCTATCTACCGCGCCATCAGAAAATTTAACGCTCATAAAAATGTGCCATTACAAGCCATTTCCCAACTTTATATATTTTTGTGTAATATCGTAATTATGGAGTGGTATTAAATTATTTAACATAAGATAATAAAATATTATTATTCGACGATCTTTCTAAGCCGTTAGCATTGGATTTCGTGTTTATATAACGTTTTCAACGTGTATACAAATTTTGTGAACCAAAAACATGGTATTTGTTTATATCCTCGTAAATAACATGAAGATGTTAAAAGTTTATATAAAAGAGTTTTAAAATATATTAACTTCACTAACATCCATATCGATGTAGGGTATCATTATGCCTGTAATCCCCGAAGTGGTCTACAGATGAGTGTAGTATATACCATACCCACTTTTTATTAGTAACGTTAACATCTCAGTATGGAATAGGTAAAAAATCTATCGATGTGTCGATAAATATTCCATTAAGATAAAAAAATAAGGCGATGCATAACAAATTTACATATTATCCGAACATTGTACAATTCACTAGCGAGTATTTGAATTATTGGACACAATCGTGCGGAATATCGAGACCATAAATATTATTATTTCAGAACGTTTTATTTGTGCGAATGTAGTATTCAATCATTTGTTAGGTAACTGTGCGGTCTCGTAGAGTCGGCTCCGATTGTAATACCTTCATTCAGAGATTCGTCTATTAAATATATTAGGTAGGTATATGATATGTAACACTTCAGTTAACAATATTTTTCTATGACAAAAAGATTACAAAGTATATTTTTCAGTAGACTTAAATTCATGACATTTTGTAAAGTTGGAAGAATGCAAAGGTACTTACGTTATTTGCGCAAATATTACACAATAACATTATTTGACGAGCTTTGTAGCTCTAACTAAAGTTGTCTAGAAAATGACGATGTGTGAATGAATACGGGATTAATTTTGTCGACCTTAAAATATTGAAGGTATCAAATGTATTATCTTAGAAATGACATTCAAATCTTAGATTGTTTTAGACTATTGAGAGTTTCAGTTTATTGACATAGAGGCAAGCTATTTTACATTGTCGAGTTTCATTAACAACACTTAGTCATTAATTTACATTCTATTGTTCCTTTTGCAAGGAAACTTTCAGTTAAATAGTTTAATTTATGTATAATTATATCGAATTCAAAGAATATCTTTAAAATTATATAGTGACAATGATATAACGTTGATGTATAAACTGTAAAACTGTAAAAGCGCTGAAACTATGTTGTAAAAACGTTCCAACTGTGTAAAAAAGTACAAATATTATTGAAAATAAAATTAATTACAAACCCACCGTTTTTCAGAATGGTTGTCGCCAAATCCGAGTTCACGGCACCACTTCAATCAATATTACAGCACAATGCACAGAATTCCATCAAAATGTGCTAATCCGACGTCTTTATCCGTCACATTTATTAATAATTTAAAACTATACTCAACATTAAAAATAAACCAAATTTCGTATTCAAATCTCGAAGACTCAGTAAAAAATCAATAAATACCCGTGAATATTACATTATTTTTCACACATTCGCTCTGCACCGCGTGTCGTGCAAGACTGGTGCTCTAAAACATGTATACTTCAATAAAAACTATTCTGTCCCGCTCCCACTTTTGATATGCAGTACGATTGAGCGAGATGGAAATAATGGCATGCATTATGGTACTGTCTCGTTTGACTTTTTTCCGATGATTTCTTTGAACGATCGAGCGCCGGGATCTATAGATCTATAGATCGTTATGGCGCGCTGTGAGTTATGCTCTCAAATAGTGAATCATTGATAGGCTCTCCGGGCTGTTATAAAATTATGGTATTTGCTTTAATTCTATTAAATTGGATGCGTTTGGTCTGAATTGTTAATGGCGTGTGTAAGATGTTATAATTATTAAAGTATTATTGAATCGACGCGCATACGTCGTTTTTTATTAAAATATATGTTTATTTAAGAATTATAGAACCCTTTCTAGAAAATCCTTTTACAGATATGGATATGTATTCACTGTTGGATATGTATCTCTGCAGTTAAGTAGCAGAATAAATGGTACATACTATCAGCAGATTATCAGATATATTACTGAAAAGCAGTTATACAGCTGGTTAGACTTTATATAGGACTTCTGGTATTATTTTTAATTGGACAATATTTTAAGCTACTGGCCGTTGTCTATTACGAAAGCTGCATACCGCAATATATCATGAAATTAATTCTAGGAAAATAATAAATTACTTACCATATGTAGAGGGCTCTTATTGGGTACCGAGTAAACGGAAGTGTACGCTTATTACCCTTACATATGAGCCCGACTGTCTCCGAGCGACGCGTCCACAAAGCCACTGTGCGTCCGGCGCACTCCGGGCGGACAGTAATCTGCATTGATTGGCTAAACATGACATCAATATTTGGTCGCAGTACACAGCAGTAGGTCGCAGTAGGACATCAGTCCTTCATGGTATTTATATTAGATGAAATTAAACATACAAACAAGATTAATTGGGGGTCCGTGGTGTGTCATAATCACTTAATAATAATAATATCATATTGAAGCCAATGCAGCAGTTTTGTTTATCTTTCTTGTTAATCAATGTCTTTAAAATGTAATGTTTTATAATTTAAAAAGTAACATCGCTCTGTAATCACCGAAGAGGTACACATTTCACCAGCTACGTTTACGTCCCACTATGGTATAGGTGATGAGTCTAATGCCATACACTGAGCTCTTAACTACATATTCAGTGTTTAATAGTAAGCAATATGAAAGGCCAATGTATACTGGTTACCTGGGTATCTTTGGATACAATCCAGGAAGTAATATCGCGCCGGAAATCGACAGAGATTTGTACATACATATGTACATAATAGTTACATGTTATGATTTTTCACACAAATCAACATGTCAAGGATTTTACGCTCTGGCGTTCATGTTTTCATTTCGTAGTAACAATATTTCTAAATTGTCGTATAATGTGACTGCTTGGTTTCCATCGCTAGCGTTCGATACACGATTGATAGTAGATGACATTTAGGACAGACTCTAAGGTTTATGAACAACAATAATTTCCTCTCATTAATTTCTATCGCCAAGCAAAATCGTTTGCATATTGTGTTATGATCGGCGTAGTGTTGGCGTTTGGGATAGACGTACGAAGAAGTTGAGAAATCTAAGATATTCTTTTTGGAATGTCACTGTTAGCTTGGTAGTGAAATTATAAGCTAATAAGCGTAAATAAAAAGAGACGTTTAGGGAAGGTTTTTTAGCCCTCAGCGTTAGGGGCGCCAGTTTTTAAACTAGTTTAAGGGTACCCACGTATTTCCGATTAATCCTTTATTTTATGCTAGTCCTATTTTCCATTTAATACGATCCTCAAAGATTTATATTTTTTAAACACTGAGAGGATTTTATATTGCTGTTAATTTTATAATGATTTACTCATATACATACATGAAATATTTTAAAATTCATAACAAATGATTTTCTTTGTAATTTTATCTGCTTACCTATCTCCAATTAGCCAACGTGGTAGACTTTGGCGTCAATATTTTTTTATATTGAGAACACAATTCAAACAATAAAAAGTAAGTACTGATGACGAGTAATTTTGGCAATATTAAAAATATTTTGTATGATTTGGCCACACATGGCTAACTGTGCCCGTTGATTCTTCTATTAACTTATCTTTCCAGTTTTAAATTGTACGCGCCTTACGAGCTGTACTGTACCATATAAATATACAGCTAAAGGCTACTGTTGGCATTAGTATGTACAATAAACACAATTTATTGGTAGAAATTCCAAAAAATTCAATTGTTACAACGCAAATTGCAAGTTTAAAGTGAAGTGAAAATGACGTTTTCACAAGTACTTTTTTCAATGCTTAAGGAAACCTTAAGGTAGCTAGCTGGTGACAAACATAAGCAGAATATGCGTCATCCATTGAAGAAGAAATCACATTTAGTGATTATCATCGTCATATGTCGTTTCTGATACACGATCGCTTCAGAAATACATTCTCTTTTAACTACTGACAACAGACATCACAACATTTTATACTTAATTATGTATTTATTACATCAGTATCGTATAAGCAAGTACATTATACATACACGTCTGTCCACGTACATATATTTATTATAAGAATATATGCGAATAAATGTACAGTTATTGTATAAATATTAATTATAAATGTATTATTAAACTCTCCATCATTACGGAAAAATTGGAAGAGAATAGCATTAAGCACTACGTAACCCTTGCACGGCTTTAGTGCGAGGTATTGCATGGTAATAAAAGGACAAATTTTCGCCTTACATAATTATGTTACAGTGGCTAAGGCGGAGTAGTGACGTTACTAGCGAAGCGACCAGCGAACGTTGAAGTACAGTCGCGTTCAAACGTCATCACGCGAGTGTCGTGGTAAGTGTAAAAATAACACCGGCAACGGTTGTTACTGGACGGTTGCGTACACAAGTGAAATCAAACGGGACGTGTAAAAAAAATAGAATATATTTTTAGAATCGCTCCAATAAGTCTCGATGTACATGCGAACAAGCAGAGGTGTAAAATTCAACGGTTTCAACTTCAGTTTTACCCGACAGACATATACGGTTAACTGTGCATGAAAATGCAGGTGATATGCTAAAACACAAAATATTCTTAGATATTGACTATAGCGTTGGCCAATTGGTCGCAAGCGCGACTGCCGATCGGGAGGTCCTGGTTTTAAATCCCGGGTAGTGTATTTAGATTTCTAGTAGTGGCTCGGAGACTAGAAATGTGACGGGGTATGACAATAGGGTCAATAGTTATTCCATATTAGGAGGTAAACGTCATTAGTAAAACGTGGTAATGCTACACTCCTCTGCCTACCTTTTTGGGTATTAAAAGCGTGATATTGATTCGGCAAAGGATTCGGATTGATTCGGTAAAGGCATTGTTTAAGAACATGTAAGCCTTCAACATAAACAGTATTATCACTCGTATGGCTTTCCGATTCATAATAAAGAGTAGTTGGCAATGGAAATGTATTAAGAGAACTGTGATGCCCCTTGCGTATACAATAACTGCGCCGCAATATCTCCATCAACACACAACCATGTCTCTACCATGACTCTACCAAGAGTGGACAACTGAACGGAGTAGTCCGTTTATAGTTTTTACCGCGCTCTAAAATCATCATACAAGACCTAAACACCACGATATCTTACGTAACACCGTGACCTTGGAATTAAAAAATGCCACCGAATTTGGTTGAGGGGGTCATTAACCGGAATCTATCTTGGATTTTTTATCTCATTTCTTTCTTCTTTTTTTCCACTGGTAATCACCCTCGGGACGCGGCGGCTTGCCAAATTAACATTGTTGTGTTCTGATGGGTTTTACACCTGG
This sequence comes from Mimoniades nurscia nurscia, assembly GCA_018246595.1. Classification (NCBI taxonomy): domain Eukaryota; kingdom Metazoa; phylum Arthropoda; class Insecta; order Lepidoptera; family Hesperiidae; genus Mimoniades; species Mimoniades nurscia. Next base: position 12,506 of record DWFO01000428.1, read on the forward strand.
CTGGGTAAGGACTTGACCACCTCGAAATCCTATAAAAACGGCCGACTGTGTAATATTGCCAATGTAACGGCAAATCCCTCTGATATGAACTAAAATTTATAATAGGCACATTTCAATATTAACGAATATTTGTTACATCACGAATATACGAATACTTATAAAATATTAATGCTATTTATAATATTTTTACATTATGCAGATTTATGACGAATAATGTAAGAGTTCCTGCTCGTAGCTCTTTACTCTACAATTGTTAGTGGGATCTAGAGACTATAAGGGCGTATGCAAAAGTCATTTTGTATTTTTGTCATTAGAAAATTATTTATATACTGTATCCGATACCAGAGTGGTATATAGTAAATATTTCTATTTTTTGATCGAGTTTACTTCAAATTGGAATAGCATGGAGTAATATATTTATTTTGCACTTACTTTTGTAGTTGCAATACGATAAGTTAACCATATATTGACCAGATGCTCATATTACAAAGTGAATAACCAATATGAGCGACTGCCTCGTTGGTCGTGTTGGTTGCAAGTGCGATTGCCGATCGGGAGGCCCTGGGTTCAACTCCCGGCTTGAGCATTACTAAATTATTCTAATTTAGATTTTATAGTAGTAGCTGGGAGTTTGGATATGTGTCCGGTGAATGCCAATAGGCTCACCGCCTATTTTAAAGTGGGACGTAAACGTAACTGGTGAAACGTGGGAATTTTCAATATTCCTTTGCCTACCTCTTCGGGGATTACAGGCTCACGCCTATGTATATGAGTCAAGTTACATCACCAATATATATAAATTAATTAGCAATTAATAAAATTTTAAATACGTTAGATTAAAACATCGTTGATATACCATGGCATCTCTCAAGGTGGAACATTGGGACCCCTATTCAGTTAACTCATAACATCCTAATTCATGTGCTATTGTAAAGAGGCGTTCGAGTCAGTGCGGGTATGAGTACGCCCTTAGTCATCAATCATTATCGCGAATTTCCGATTGATATAATTAGATTTGTAAAATAAATAAAAAATGTCCGTCCGTCCGTGTATTGTGCGCGCGTCACACTGATGCATTTTATTTGACGGCGTTTTAATGGAATTTCAGTCACTTTGTGATGAATATAAATAAGTGCGGCCAAGTATTGTGTGGGAGAGAGATTTGGTGAAAGTTTGATTGGAAATTATGATCTTCCAACGGAATAATTGCTCATGTTACAGGGGAAACTTATTTACAAGAAGCGCGACAATACGTTCCCAGAGAAGTGACATAACTTTGGCGACCTTTGTGTAATGCGATGTGACCTTTGGTTACAGTTAATCGCCTGTTCTTATCTGCGATATATAAAATGAATTGTTATCTTCGGCTGAACCCACTCGTTTGAAAAACCAAGGGGCTTCCCGCCATATAAAGTATTTTGTACCCTGATTGGAAAAATAATTTAAATTGGTCGTTACATTATTTGGTTGTCAAAATATGTCCATTACTTTTTCGCGTTATAAATAATCATGAGATGAGACAATCACTAAAACATCTAACACTGATCGTCGTGGGTTGTACACAGCGTAGTAATGACTACAAAAATTCGCATTTTTCAATGTAGATATTGGATTTCTGTTTAGATTGTTTTGCATAGAAACTTATAATATCGATACAGACTTCTATAGAGAGGCTTATAATTTTTTTTCCTCGTTGCCACTTTATTTTATATTCGTATAAATTAATGATTATTATAATAAAACTGTGTTTACTCGGTGTTGTGGGCTTATTTGTTTAGTTGTTAATGTAACACATACATATGTTATGCAATAGTTTTGAACGTGGAAAGCTCACGATTAATAATCGACTGTTATCATTTTCTTCTAACAATTACTTTCTTTTGTTTTCTTTTTAAATAAGCTCCTTCCAGTAAAGGTTGTCTAGAAGAGATCGCTCGTTTAGCGATAAGACCGCCTTTTGTTTTTACATAATTTTGCTTTCTTTACTTTGTATTTTTTATGGTATACAATAAAGTGTTTTGTATTGTATTGTATTGTAGTTACTAATATAGGTATTTTCATGCTCTAATTTTTAATAAGGGAAAAAAAATTGTAAACTCTGTTTCTCACAAAATGAGGCATATATTAGTATTAACTATATTATTAACTACTATCATTAAGTGATGGAACAATATTAATATTACATCTCAAAATTTATTTCTTTCTATTAATATTACTTTCCAAAAATTGAAATGTAAAAGCATAGTAAAATATTTCCACTCCACTTGTGCCCGCGACTGTTCCGTCTTGAGAACGACGTCATAGAACAACACTCGAGTCGCGCCATGAACATTTATTTCTTGAACAAACACGTAGAAAAAACTGAATTAAAGACACGACTGTACCTCCTATCCACCTTACGCACTGACTCTCTAATGAATGTTGCCTACAAATTCTTTTATTGTGAACTATTTGTACTTGTAAGGACAATTGACTTGACAATAATATTTATCTGTCATTGTTTTTTTAATCTACTATAAAATTATACAAGTATAAAATTTACGAACTGTGTTAAAATGCAAATATTATTAATAGGAATTAACGAGTTAAAATGCAAATATTATTAATATACACTTTGTGACATATTAATTAAATTTATTTATGCTGAGGAGGTCAGCAAATGAGCGGCAGTTACAAATGTTACCCCAACCCGTGCACGGCTGTATCTAAAAACGAAACGGACCGTATACACAGTGAATTGTTAGTGTTAGTAAGTTCAGGTATTACATAATATGTTAATGTTAACAGTGTTAAATTAATGACGGGATTTAAGTCATAAGGATTATTAATATAACTATTCTGTTTAGAATAAGTACAGATGTGTTTGGTTAGTATTAGTCTATGTCCTTCCTGGCCGAGACTGGTTACTTGTCTCAGTAGGTACTTAAAACTAGCCACCATGAGCGAAGCGTTGTTAGTTTTAAATACTGCGACAATCGGCTAGAGTATCGCAGTCGAAATTATATAACAAAAAAAATTGTGTTCGTAATGAGTTTTTTCATGTTTTCCGCCCAAATTAATACAGTTAATAATCTCATGCATGGATTAAATGATGTGTTAGATATTTGCATGTAATATACAGAAGGTAATTCGTATATTGATAATGCCGCATAATTCCAGCACAATCCTAATATCACAAGGTTACATAAATTTTCGAACACCCGCCCCCGTGCCGGCGACCGGCGCTAACCACTGAGCACACACGTATTAGTTTACACGGGCAGTTAGTACAAATAAACAAACAAGCGGAGCGGGAATCATTAACTAGTGCGACCCCGGGAATGTCTTAACATGCCTCGTTTAAGGCGAAGCTGTTGTATTTAAAGTAGGTCAGTCGAGTTGCCCATGTTGACTTCGATTCACAGTTTCTTTAGAGTTCCTCTCATATGGAGCTATAATATACATTACAACTACGGCTATAACGTTACATTACAATATATTTTTTATTAATTATACAAATTATTACAAACTTATACAAATTTTACAATAATTACCTAAAATTAGTTTAATCCTTTCCTATTTTAAACAGTACAGAAATCCTTCGCCTTAAGTTTCGAATTCTAAGCTTAACTTTTGTTCGGTGCATCTTTGAGTTGCTATCTCTTTGATTTATTATTCAGTCGACTGACCCGATGGGGACAGGTCACAGTCATAGGCGTCAGCGGGACGCCCACTACCACCCCGTGTGAGCGGATCTCTATTCATTCACTTCATTCATACGTTTTTTACATCGATATTATATATACCTATAAATCGATATACATATGTACATGTTTATACAAAATATATTAACTTATAGATATATCCACATATATGCATACTTGTCGATCTGTATACAAATACTTCATCTTCATAAACATGTATCGTTATTATTTATTATTCATGCTAATACAGAAGACTTCATAAAGACAACGCGTCTAAGGGCTATGTATGCACGTGGATTCTCGTGATAGAAAAAACAATAAATAATTCTAGCAGTAGCGTAGTCGAAGATTTTATCTGAAGGTCAATGCTAAACATTTTATATCGTCATTAAACCTTAAAAAAAGTACTTAAATAGTATTATTTCCATAATAATATACATATTTTATTTTCATTACTTTTGTTATTAAGGTTAAATAAAAACTATAATTAATAATATTGAGAACGAAAAGATATATGTATTTAAAAAGTTCTTAACACAATGACGATGCATATAAACTTGGGAAGGTGTTAGGAAGGTTCAAAATTACTACTTGCAAAATGTTTTGTAACTGCTACATTGTTTATTTATGAGTCATCTAAAAACGGTCAGCTTAAGGGTTTATGTTTGTGCATAATTTATATCTTAGTTAATTACTTTCGGGATTTTTTCTCACTTCGACTAACGGAACCGATGTTTGTCGTAAAGTAATTCTTCGGAAATACTATGAATGGTATACTACTTGTTAGCTTCTATAATTGAATACAGTATAATTGAGTAGATACTAAGAAACAGGAAAAGCTTTAAATGCATCGAACTTAATGGAGACAAAGCTCTTAAAATTATAAAAACAATTAACTGGCCGAGACGAGACGGAACATTGCTCTTACTGTTCATAAACATAAAACCAACGTTAAAGCTAACTCAAATCGTCGACGTACCGGTCAATGATGCATTCTTAAACAGAGCCATTAAACAGTGAACGGTAAAATGTACCGTATTTTAAAGCTATCTCCAAACAACACGCCAGAGACAGTGTACAATTCAATGCAATCCATTAAGGATTAATGGAAATATGTATAACCGCTCCGCTTGTCGCTCCGCTATCCACACCGCGACCCCACCCCTAACCCTGCGACCACTAACATGATTTTTTGTGTCCGTTTGTCATAATAGGTGGTTATCTATTTAGTGTCTCGTTTTTGGGGTGATTCAGTCGTTTTAGGGTTCCGTGTGTCATGTGTTTTTGTTCAAACTACATTATCATTGTACGTGATTGGTGTTGGATTCAGTTCCATACATAAAGCTGTATAAACGGAAAATAGTAAAACAAACGTTAACTAATTATTCAAATTAAAGAAAAAATAAGATGGATTAAAAGTTACATTTTCGTAAAGTCATTTTAACTTATGCTTCAAATTAAAGGAAAAATAAGATCGACTAAAAGTTACATTTTCGTAAAGTCATTTAATTTTCCCAGTTGGCCGCTATAAGCGAATACATGGAATATATGGAAGTATTATTAACACACCTTATGTTACTTTCTGAAATTTACACAACTACCATGTAACTCAAATTGGTCCTAACGTATCTTAGTACGTTGATCTACAGCCCTCCATATATTTTAAATAACAACAAAATACTCTACATAACTATTTTAATCCAGACTATCCTTACTTATCCTCCGAACATTATATCGTGTTAATAACCACGTGTATATTTCGAAGTGCGGAACCCATCTCCTTTATCAGGATTGTCTTTTAAGCCCTCTTACACGGCGAGGTGGTCATGACTCAATTTCTGTGTACGACCCCTTTGTCACAGTATTTTTTTGGTACCATTGTTGAAATAAAGGCTTCTACTTGTGACATACGATGTTGTCTACTGATTACACCCATAGGACTGATCATCCTGTTGCCATTTATGTCTATTTACTCAATTGCCACTTAATTACTGTTGTAATCACTATTAACCATCATTACGTTGGTTAACTGATGGTATCTTGCAAGGCATTAAAAATGCAAGGATATCGAATAATGCTCGGCGAGAATTAAAAATTTCTAATCAACTGTTGCTTTTTTTTTAATTTAAAGTCAAAGGTCACCCATCTAAAACGTAACTATTTTTGACATAGTTAATACCATATACCATGATTATAATTATATATATACATACCTTGTTATCTTCTTAGACTGTTCATACTATTATTTGCATTACCGCTTAAAAGTGTAATAACGGGGAGAAATTATTATGAGTTTATCAAAGAGTAACCACTATATGCAATCTTCTTTATATATAAAAATGAATGTTTGTCTGTATGTCCTCGATGAACTCAAAAACTACTGTACCGATTATTATGAAAATTGGTATATATATACCTATATGTATTTTTCCACGGAGAAGGTTTGTATAATATGCTCATTGATGCCACTCGCCACCAGGTGGTGCTGCAGAGTAGCAACTTCTGCCCCGTTCAACCGATTGTCATGAAAATCAGTATGATCATGTATTTTTACACGGAGGAAACGAATATGATATTCGTATTAATGGAAGTTACCACCATCTCTTCTTCTCTTCTCTTTCTCTTTCTCTTTAGTGAGAATTACATAGTTTAGCTCAGACAATGTAGGTTTAGTAAGTTTGTCTCTTAATTGAAAAACATGCGAAAATTAAAAATGTAGAGATGCTACTAATACTGTATTTACTGAGCCAATTTGACTCAATTGAAACGCAAGAGAAATAGATGTAAGAGCCTTTGGGAAACATTTGTACATATAAACTCTATTTACGAATTACGTTTTCCGCAAGGATTTTTATTACATGTAACATAAAAGCTCTTACATCTATTTCTATTGTATTTAAATGAGTCAAATTGGCTCAGTCCATATATCTAGTGTTAGTAAAAAAAGGGACTGAAATAATAAAGATATCAAAGAAATTTGTGTATCAATACAGCATGTTATTATTATCAGGAAAATACATAGCTTACATTTTCAACCTCCGGGGAACATGATTGTTAAGTGCTAACACGTTCAGTTTTAACTTCTAGCAATGCAAGAACCGAAGAAAAGAAGAAGTGGAACATTGCTCCAATTAGTAATAGTTAAGCACAGCACACAAGCACACGCACAAGAATTACACAAGCATACGAATTACTGCTTCTGAGAAGTGAATATGTCTCAATGTAGTATGTATACTCGTGTATATTGTTATTAAAATCGACACATGAAGAGAAAGGAGGCTCGTTAAAACCATCACATCACAAAAGTACCGCGACGCTACATTGTATATAAAGACTTATATAGCAACATTGTCTCATATCTTTTACATGTTCGCTCTTATCTAATAACAGGACGTTAACGATCACAAAACAGTTATTAATAGTTGTCTAACAGTGCCCTTGATACGACTTATTATCATCATAAAATATATAGTTTTAATAATGAAAAAACCATTTACACAAAGCTTGTCAAAACGTTTAATTCTTAAGGGCAGGTGAAAAAAAAGAAATAAAAAAGTAACATCACGTCTGTAATCCCCGAAGAGGTAGGCAGAGGAATGTAGAACACTCCCACGTTCCACCAGTTACTTTCACGTCCCACTATAAAATAGGTGGTGAGCCTATTGCCATACACCCGGGCATATATCCTGACTCCGAGCCACTACAAGAAAATCTATGTTAGAAAAATCCAATAGGATGGATTTTTCTAACTTAGATTTTCTAGTAGTGGCTCAGAATCTGGATATGCACCCAGTACATAGCAATAGTCTCACCACCTATTCCATAGTGACACGTCAACGTAGCTGGTAAATCGTGGGATTGTATTACACTCCCTTGCCTACCTCGTCGGGGATTCCTGTAATGTTACGTTTTACTCATATTTTAATTGCATAAAATAAAACTTAACCGCAGAGAACAAACCTGTCGCTAAAACGTGTTGAATAAGACATGGGTCAGTTCTTGTTGAGCAGACAATAACAAATACTTAGCCGTCTCACATCTCACAGTTCAACGATTGCATATCTATGATACAAGGTGCAATAGCTTTTATACAAGCAAATAATATCGCCATATGATTCCAGGCCTTTGATGCAATAGTTGTATTCGAATTTTATTAAATCTTTGCTCCATTATATTAATTTATTTCAAAGGGGTGAAGTAAAATAAATCTCTTCATCAATGATCATCATGTTTCTCGGGCTCCACACATATTTTCTCTCTGAATTAAATAATAGTTCATGAAACAACGAAAGAACTAAAATGCAAATACGTGGGGAAAATTGAAGAATCTTCATTTCCTATACCTACAGACCCGATGTACTTATACATCATAACTATGTCGTTTCATACAAGAAATTTGATTGTTACAGTGCTATTGTTAAGAAATGTGATACAAGAAAAATGTGTTTTCGTTTTAAAGATATTAAAATCAGCGACGATATAATAATAGCAGTAATATCGATACACAACGGAATAGAACAAAGGATAATTATTTTGTACTGGTTTGAAATTTAACAATTAACAATTCCAGTCAAATAATTATCAA
>DWFO01000429.1:0-20772 GCA_018246595.1 Mimoniades nurscia nurscia
GACCCGGGAATCGAACCCAGGACCTCCCGTTCGGCAGTCGCACTTGCAACCAACTCGACCAACGAGGCAGTCAAGGCGCTTACAATATGTTTTTAATAAATACTTTTCAACAAATTTGAACCATTTAATATTGTTAGATTGTTTGAAATAAAAATTTCTCATTATTTTATGCGTTTATTTTAATAAAATATAAGTTCATTATACTATTATTGTATCTAAGAACAACTTTCACCATAGGTAAATATTCCTTCAATTTATTAGATTCAAATCTTAATGATAAGTATCATAGAAACAACAATTTCATTTTAGAAGTTAAAACTGCAAAAACGACGGTCAATGTTCATACCATAAATACATACGATCATAGTTATGAGTTCATTTAATAATTGAGTATGTAACGATAATTAAATTCCACTTAATAAACATTAAAGAGAAACGACTAAAGTAGGAATAAGGTTATTAAAAATGTGTTATAGGTGTTATTAATTTATTGACTATTTTGACCAGAGCGGCTATTAAAAGAAAGAAAATAAGTTTTAATTTTCGATACATTATAATTAATTTAAATAAAAACCGTTATTATGTATAATGTACTAATATGACGCGTAAGCTGTCAAGCACCGTTAAAAAGTGGGACAATATGCCCTGACATGTTTTACTTGTCAGCTGACTGTTTCCATTTGCATGAGTTTATGCATGCCGATCTTTCGGCATTGAGTTGAGTTGAAAGGCATTACAGTACTGTAATAATTACACAATTACTATTCTACCGTTACCATGAGAATGTAAACGCTAGTATTTATATAAATAACATATAAAATATGTATGCATGCTACATGAATGTATAAAACGTTTAGAACAATGGAATATTTTAAATGTCAAAGTTAAACAAGCTTCCCAAATTAGTCCTCAGCTTTGGCTACTACAGTTTTTTAGTTATAACTCTACAATCTCATTTGAAATTGGTTTCATTTATCTATGGGTTGAAATGATCGTTCACTGCCACGTGATGTTGCTGCCAGTTTGCTGATGCCATAAAATAAAAAAATACCTTAACGGTGTCAACGGTCGGAATAAAATTAAATACGGGTTTCGTAGGCTCGATTACAAGCTTGGCAGTGCGCTTTGGGACCATTGGTGTTAATTTATAATTCAGCTTTATTTAATATATAGGTAAAACAGACATATGTATGTATGTACTTTTTTTTAAATTAGTGGTGTACGAGGACAATGCTAACGAGTTACAACACTAATACGTAAACGATTATTGTCATATAGTCATGCCCGGTCCTGCACGAGGTAAGCACAGAACACATAGTAGGTACCTAATGTATGCCATCCTTACAGAGACCGGACATGCTTCTTCTAAATGAGTTATATAAATATATTAATATTAATAAGAAATACTAAGTAAATAATTCGTTGAGCATAATCGTAAAATGTTAAAGGTTTTTGGTTTGATATGCTTCTTGGGAGGAATCGAAAGATGCGTTAAATATTACTCTTAAGGCCTTAGAAAGATTAACTAATTAGTCAGATTGTCAATCTGACAATAGTCAGAAGGTTCGTCAATTAGCACGCGCTGGGACAAATCCGGTACTCTTCTGTGATACGTAGTGATAAATAATGACCGAAGTTTAAAATTATTAAAACGTATCAATTTAACGACCTTGAAAGCATAGCTATGTATATGGGACGAACAGTTGTTCCTCATGATGTTTCACTTCATCGTGAACAGTAAGGTATATGATAAATATGTATTTATTTCACTTTAATATGATTCAATTAAGTCGGTGTGAATAGAATTATCAGGTACGGATAAAGTCATGTATATTAATGCAGCTGTTAAATATATTTGGTACAGTCACGTTCACAAATTGAATATGGTGTCTTAATTAATGGCCTCTTAGCATGTCATCCTAAGTGCTATTTTATTGATTGATCTCTATATACTGCTTTTGACGTTATGGTCTAATGCACTTCACTTCTCACCTTCACAAATTAGGGTGTAGACACATGGTGATAGAAAATATATTATAAATTTCTTTACAACGATAGTGTTTAGTGAATAAACTATTTTTAGCATTAAAGGTACATAGTATTATAGTTATTTGTAAAATTTTCAAAATACTTATAATTTATTATAACTGTAATATATTACATGTATATTAATACGCAAGAATTCAACAGAGTATACAACTCAACGACACAACTTTCAGTTATGTCGCTGAGTATATTTATGTTATAACTTTCAATTATGTCGATGTCGGATGTCGGATTAGGAAACCCGAGTGGCAGTGGGCTGGTCACATCTGTTGAAGAATCGACCAACGCAATAAACGACTTCTGGAGGCCACTCAACAATTCGCCAGTGTAGGACGCTCTAGACTTATTTGGGTGATGGTCTTCGAAAGGATACAATCAGAAACTGAAAGCGGCAAGCTCGCGGCACTACGGAACTTATTAGTGGGGTTTACATATCTACTAGTGAACTAAAACAGGCGGATGACTTCAATGAAAAGTTGACATCTAAAACGTACTACATAAAGAAATTTTAATAGAATAATATACGTAACATCACTCCTGTAATCACCGAAGTGGTAGGCAGGCTGATGATGATGATGATAATATAATATAGGTATATGTCGGCATAGACATACACGTATATATTTAAAAAATACTAATTGAATAATTGAGTAACTCATGATGTAAACGTAACTGGTGAGTCGTGGGAGTGCTCTACATTCTTCTGCCTACCTCTTCGGGGATTACAAGCGTGATATTACAAGTAAGTCATAAATTACTAACAATTCTATTTGCTTCTATAATGTTTACAAATTATTTTAAGGTCAATAGAAAATTTAAAATATCCAACACAATGTTATCGAAAATGTGAGAGATGACCAAAATACTGTATACTTTTTGAATTTAACTATAATTACATTTAAATAATCTTATCCAAGCAATAATCGCCTTGAGAAGTTAAGGCGATATGCGTAAGGAGGTTTTATTTCTAAGCGGATTACGCTACTGACGTGGCCTTGACTCTATGAATACTCATAAGTTGCTTATGTGAAAATTATTCTTCGATTCTGTTGCTTTTCTATTGACTCAAAATAGAACAAAAACAAAAACGTCACGCCTGTAATCCCCGAAAAGGCAGACAGAGGAGTGTGGAATACGTGGAGAGGCTACTGCTGTATCATATACCGGACACAAATTAAAAATTTGATAAATCTAACTTTATTAAACAATATTGAGGAACCCGGCGTAAAAACATGTATGTAATATGTATTGAACAATACACTACTCAGAGGCGTTTTAATGTTTTAAGATTGCATGTTTCCTTTGCAACTTGTGATACAGATCTACAAATGAATAAATATTTTTTATGTAAAAATAGAGTGTGCTCTACTTTATTTTCATGGTTTTAAAATACATATATGCATTATATTGGAGCATGAATGTATCATGCAAAAGAAAATACTTTACATGGCTGGAATGTTGGCTACCCCAATTCAATAACTTAGTAGAATTGTAGTATTGTGTTTTGAATAGATATCAAATTGATCTTGAACAGTAAAAAACTCTGAAACATTTTTAATAACAATATAACGAAATAGATTTAATATACATTATGGCATCGTGATTTGAACATAACATTTCATCACGTCCCGTGTATAGCAATAGTTTGTAATATTATATTATCTTGAACTGCGAGTATGTAAGGCATAGAAACCTACTTTACATTCCACTTTATAATTATAATTACAATTATTATATCTTTACACCGTATCAATCAATTGAGTATCAATAGCCAAAATTCTATGCCAAAAATCCTTTGAAAAGCATATTTTATAATAATTTTTATTCAGTAAATATGCTTTTTCGATACAGAAACCAATTCGATTCTATTTCAAATATCCAACTGCAAAACATTATAAGCGACGTTATTTTGAAATGATAAAAGTGCATCGTAATGATGTAGTTATTGTAGATTAATATCAATGACCCGAAAATTCAAGCCTTTTCCGACAACCGGATAGCGGGCTAAGATGACAAAAGAGGTAATGCCGGTAGCACGACGCACGCACTTCCGTGCAGTGCTCCGTTATTCCTACACGTGCGGATATCGGACTTTTTATACATAGACGCTATGCTTCTAAGCTGTAAATTTGATTTTAATATAAGGTAGGAAATGTCTATTAAGTTGACATGTTTAACATTGACATGACTACAATATTACAAGTTTAGGTACAACCACGTCACTTAGTAATATTCAATGTTATCAATTTAATCGGGGTTTTTCTTAATAATTTAATAAAATATAATTTAATAAAATAATATAAAAATAATTTAATAAAATAGTTTTCTTAATAAAATAATAATTATTACTTTAATAAGTAGAATCTTTCAATAATAGTATTAATACATATGAGGGTATAGTATAAGTAAGTCTGAATTTAAAAAACTTCAAGTCACAGACAGACACATGACAAATAATAACTAGGTACTCCAGTTCGATATTCAGACATACCGGCATTATGTCAACATATGTGTTCACAACGACACATCGTTAGTGGAGAACAGTATTATGAGTTTCAGGTAACTATTGAGGAATCACATATCTATTAACCTAATTGAGGTCTGAAAAGGTATCTTGTCTTAAATGCATCCTGTCCTACCTTGGGGCAAATGTAGGCGTAATGTTATTCTATGTTAAATAGTTTGGTATGTAACGTTTTGAAAACAAATGTAACAAAACCGACATATTTATAGATGCAAGCCAATTGGTGTTCCCATTTTAGTAATGAGTAATCACTTCCAGGTTCCGTAGGTTAGATGTTTTCAACAATGGACGAACCGGAAAACACTTTCGTTTTATCGCACGTGAACATTTTATCATATTATATCTGCTCATTATGCACCTTACAAGTGACGGCAATGACATTTTAAGGTTAAACTGTGCTGTTTATATTTACAAACGGTTATATGACGATTTATTGCAACGTTGGGTCAATGGCCAGCCAAGTTAAAAAAGGACAAGTCAGTCATATGCATTTAGATTTTCACAATAGTAGAAAAAAAATAACACAGCTGCATCTTACTCGTAACACTGTAAAATGATGAGCTCTATTGAATTATAGAAACAGCGCGGCAGGTCTGCTAGAATGGATGTATAAGACACTCAGTGCTCTCTGCCTACCCCGTAAGGGACCCGACGTGAAGATATGTATATATGTATATTAATGTTTTACTATTAAATGCTACCGCCGCTGGCTTGGTGCGATTGAAAAAGATCAGAATCTCGGATTAGTCCGAAACTGGTCATGTTATCCCGAAGGAATATAACAGGGCTGGGGTTATGGTTCATAATTAAATAAATATCTATCAACACAGACATGGCATATAGATGGAACTAGTGTTCATATCGATCACATGAATGTTGGATGAGAAGAGCAGAATATTGAGCTCAGTGACGTGCTACCGGAGAAGCCTTTGTTCGGCAGTGGACGGGAATAGACTTATGATGATGATGACATGAATATTTGATCTGTGTGTGAATAGAACCCACAGCCTTCATTACCACTAAACGATTTTTTGTGTCGATGGAATATCGAAGGAACTGTTCCTATCGATTGTTTCTGCCTCGTTGATCGTGTTGGTTGCAAGGGCAACTGCCGATCAGGAGGTCCTGGTTCGATTCCCGGGTCGGACACTACTAAAGTTTCTAATTTAGATTTTCTAGTAGAGGCTCGCAGTATGGATGAGCGCCCGGTATATGGCAATAGGCTCACCACTTATTCCATACTGGGATGGAAACGTAACTATTGAAACACGATAATCAAAACCTCATAAATCAAAACGAACTCTGAAAGAAATTAATTGGCGATGGTTATTCAATGATGCTCGTCCAAATTTTCCGTTCATTAGACATTGTATAACTTCACTATTAAATCGTGAGATAGTACTGCACTCCTGTGCCTGTCATTCGGTGAATTACAGGTGTGGTTTTATGTATACAATACTGTGACAAAGATGGTAATAGCGAAATATATGCAGAATATCACCTTGAAAACATAAGTCAAATACAACAGACGTTCAGTGAGCAAACATTGTGAATGCGAATGTGAATGAAACAAACTGCGTGAATTGCCATTACATCATTTCTTCTTGCCTTTTTTTCCTTCATGAACACACACACATACACACACAAGTCGTATACACAAACACGTCGTATACATAAATACACGTGTACCAAATAAACCAAAATACGTTTTACGAACGCCAGTGAAACTATTAATACAATGGAACTCCTATGTCGTCAATAGGTCGTCCTGATAGGTCAAAACCTATTGATTTTGCTACCAATTGTACATATATATATGTATGAGGAGATATAACATATGTATTATTCCTATCTATTAAATTAACGAAATAACACTTTATTTTGAATGCGTCTTCCTTACAAAAACAGAAGGAAATTCTCAAAAGACACCTTGCTTTTTGAAGCACAAAAGAGGGTTATATATTATAATAGGGGACTTAATCTATAATTCTATAAGGGACTTATATATTCTAAAACCGCTTCGAAGCTATGTATCGCGTGTAAAAGGCTTTGAGCATTTGCGTTAAAACGCATCTGTGTTTCCCTTACGATATGCTTCACCGAACTCTTCCGAGGAAAAGCATCCTCTACTCCTCATTCGCCATTATAAGGTGCAACAGTCCGAGATGTGATACTTTGGGACAATTCAAATGGATCTTAAGAAATAAAACTGCAGTCGTATTGTGGTTGTAGCATTATAGTAGTTGTATTATTGTATTAGTATTATTGTCATTTATAAAAGTAGCCACACAATCTTTAAATATAGCGCCAAAACTGCAGTTGCTAGTGTGTCATTGCTCTGCGGGATAGCAAGCCACGAGTTGGCATTTATGAGGTATTATTTTTTTAGTCGCTTAGCAATAAATGAAGTTATCATTTTTATGAAATTTAGAAAAAAGGCACTTTTAAAAATGAGCATAAATTTTTTAATGCCCAAATTATATATAGGTATCGTAAATATGAATAATATTTATATTTAAAAGTAACGTCTCTCGTTTTATACATAAATAATTTGAATTGAATTAACTAATTTAATTTGGTTCACCGTAACTGGTGTACTTCTCTTCTGCCTACCCCTTCAGGTAACACAGGCGTGACGTTACGTTTTAATTTAATTAGGTACTTTAAACTATATCAAATAATGCATTCGTTCGTTCAGTTTAAAATAGTAATCGGAGTTTATGTTTCCACCCTTCTTGACTATTTACTTTGTGTATGTAATAAAAAATGTGTAATAAATAATAATAACAGATACAAATCAAATAACTATGTGATTACATCGAAAATTATGAACAAATGTACGTTACTATCGGTGCGTTCGCTCGGAATTCCAATATACTCGTATGTATGTTCCCCTATATCATGTTATTACAGCACAGGCCGCTAATGTGGCACATTCCACGACGTAAGACGCAGTGACGATACAGTAAAAAACAGTTCTAAGTTTGCTAAGTTTTGATTGGTTTCAATACGTGACGTTTACTTTTCTATATTAGCCAGCATAAATACACAATATAAAACATTATTATAAATAATATCACGCCAGATTCCATTATGGTCGGCAGAGACTATCGCGTACCAAATAAACCTATTTTTACTAACAGTACGTGCTTGTTCTATGTACAATATGCAATCATTATTTAATTACAACAATCTTATTATTCAATATTTACAGTAAAACATTTTGTAATGAAATGGATCAGAGTCCACCGCTCCGGTTCGATTCAATGTGTGTATTTTCTGGACTGTCTCAATGTTTTAACATACTCCAGAACGCAACAACGCAACAACGAAACTTACCTATCGCAAATACGAGTATATCAACGATCTATTTCAACTTAACCAGCGGCACCTCACAGTTTCTTAAAGAAAAATCTAACTTATTCTAATTAGCTATAGCTATTGATTAAACTCACCAGGGTTTGCTGGCGTTCTGCGGCGTCGCGCAGCCTTCTTCACCGCTATGGAGACGAGCGAGTCCATCTCACTGCCGGAGTCCCACCGCGCTCGCTGCGGCACCGGTCTAGCGACGACGCGGCCGTCGTCCTCCGTGTCCCTGTCGCTGCTCGTCGGCGGTAGATTGGACTCATCGCTCTCGGGTGGAATATTATCAACCTTCACTGCACTGTTAAACACACCAATCATAGTCACGTCATGAACACCATCTGCACACGTGATCGGGTGGGTCAAAGTCCTCTGGATATTACTTTTCCTGTGTCTCACTTTCACCGAACCCTCCGATAGAGATCTTTTTCCGTTTATCTTGCTCTCCGCTTTGACGTCGCCCCGGGCGCATTTTAAGTCTGATGGAGATAAGGACTTTTTCCTCGAGTTACGCCGTTTAATGCTCTTTTTTTGCCTACTCGATTCTCTTGTCGTCTGCATCGTATCTACATTGGCGTGGTCTGTAAAGAGACAATGGCAATGTTAGTACAATTTCCGCGTAAGCCTTTCGGTGTGTGCGACGGTTAACTGTATACCAACTGCTGTTGTGTAAGTTAATTGTAATTTTACACTTACACAGACCAGCATTAGTGTCGTGTGTGTAAGTGCTCAGCAACTGTATAAATAGGTACTTGATTTTTTGTCCTCTAGCTACACTCGCATCTGTGTTATTAAAGTAATGGTTTGATTTTAATTGTTCATTAGCATTTATATGAGCATGCTTTTTATAAATACGTCTAGTAAAAAACAACAAACAGCAAATCAGCGTTAATGTTGGCAATTTTCATTTAAATTCGCTGCACATTTATACATATTTGCATGTGGAGTTGTTTAACATATTGAAGACGATAGGAAAGATCGATAATTTTGCAATTGCATACATTAAATGCTTGTTAGTATTTTGTAAGCAATTGAATTAACTCCATTTTTAATACAATAAAGTTCTAAATACATCTTTGGATTTATAAATATATTAATTAAACGTTAACTCTATCATTTTGAAAATGTATACTACCGCTGAACTGATTAACAACAAATTGTTAGGTAATCATAATATCAAATGAAATGCACTAAACGAATTCAGTTTGGAATTTGAAATCAAGAAAGATATCGCAATAAAAATAATACCTTTCGTTTAAACCGCAACCGCAAAACCGAGAAAATTGTATGTTATCTACACTGCATGGTTGTATCACTGACACTATACAAACAGACGTCACTATTTTATCTGTGTAAAATGAAATAAAACAAAACAATCACGGAACAGATAACTAGAACATTCATGCGCGGTTTCTATTCAGGCGATCGAGACGAACACTAAAATACCGTGAACTGTTGTAATTAAATAAGATTAAAGGTCGACGGTGCGCGCGCGCGACCGACGCCGTCGGTATCGTTCGCTTTACTGCTATACTGGCTGCATTTTAATGCCAGCTACACACTCACCACTGGCGCCTAAAGGTCATCACAGACGGTAACTTAATATATATATTACACCGAGGCAAATTTCAATTTATTGCAATATATATATTCTATGGTATCACGAAGCAATAATATATCTCGCCATCAAAATGTATGAATAGATATGGCAAGTAATATTTCGATCCGGTAAAACATATTATTGCGCAAGTACCGACCGCAAAGATAACGTAACTTCTCACGCCTGTAAACCTCGAATAGGTAGGCAGAGGCGTGCAGTGCATTCCCACGTTTTACCAGGTATGTTTACATTCCACTATGGAATAGATGGTTAGTCTATTGCCATACACCGGGCACTTGTCCAGACTCCGAGCCACAACTAGGAAATGTTAATTCGAAAACTTCACAGTGCCCGACGCGGTATTTGAACTCAGGACGTCTCCAACGCTTGCAGTCACCACGACCAAAGATGCAGTCAATGACCGCAAAGATTTTCATTATAGTAAAGATAACGGCTATGATAGTAGGCTATAATGTATAATATAGTGCAGTATATTAATTAATATATACGAGTATTACATCGCTGTCTGTGAAGACCTTAACGTACAACATTCCAATCCAAACCTCGCTCAGGATTACTAAAGAACATCGGCTTATTATTTATTCACCTGTCGCATATATATATGTAACAATTAATATATTCAGGAGTATTATAAAATCATGGATATTTACATTGCGTAGCTAAAAGAAAAACTTTTTAAAAGTATCCTTGTTCTTTTAGTTAATAATCTTTTGCTAAATGAAAAAAACAAAAATTTATTATTGTCTTCTATTAAGGAGTAAATAAATATTTTACTGTAAATAATGATTACTGATTTGTGAAATACAAGATGTAATACAGCCCTAACGTATTGCTTAAAATAGTATAGACATTAATAACACTCAAGCTATTCGTATATATGGAATACATACCAACTAGGCATGCTATCGAGGGATTACTACAAATACCCCAAGAATGAACATGTTAATAATAAATATTCATATACATAAATTTGTTTACTGAAACAGTTCTTTTTTATTTCGGGTTAACTAAGTTAAGGCTAAGTGTGTATCTAGCATAATAAAACAAGACGCGTTATTCTATGTTTTGTTATCCCCAAGGTTTCCAGAGACGTCACAATTTATCTAAAAACGGCGAGTCAACTTACTGCGGCTGCAACCTCACTAACAAGATTCCATCGCGATACAAACACGTTCTATCCTATTTTGATCATGTTTATCCTATTTCGATCACGTTTCGCTGTAACAGCTGACATGACGTTACATTACAAACACAGTGATGCTTATAAATAAATATTGACTGTTCTTATTTTGAAAACTAAGTACGTAACATATTTTTAAAGTATTCGCCATTCGATTTGAATTTTTGTAACTTTGATAAAATCGAACAAATGTAATATCTATTGTTTATAAAATACCTAAAGCAATTATTTTTCAATTATTAAATTAATGATTATAGAGTATTTTTTTGTCTATGTTTCGTTAAGACTGAAATCATATGACGAAATGATTAATGTTTGGATTGCATAGGACATAAAATAAACAGTATGCAACATGGTAATATTTCCAACGTTTCACCATCAATACTAGCTATAAAGTATTTACTGTAAACAAAATAAATAAACAATTAAAACGCGCGTAATCGATGAAAAATGTATCGATTCCGCATTTCGTTCACGGCAACTGCGTGTAGAGTAAGAATGCAGTCCAACCTTGGAAAGTTAAACGTAATCGTAACTGTTCTGAATAGTTAAACCAAGACGCTGCAAGGTGATGCGTTATCTTAGAGTGCATCAGATGAGTACATGCGGCCAGTGTTATAATATTTTCCGGTTGTATATTACGTATGTAAGCGTAATCGTTTAATTGTTTCAAATAATAAATGTATCGGATGCCCTACATATATAAATATTTTAACCCCGCTGGAAGGTTGGTGTAATCTGTAGATTGTAGAATCTACGTTTTTACTTTACAGTTTTATTTAATGCGCAAGTTATTCGACGTAGGTTAGTGCCGCAGGTATGTACATCATTCAATATTAATATTATGTACAATCATTATTACGTCACCACGCCCAGTCCCTAAGGATGAGTAAACACAGACTGCGAAAATCATTTACTCTCATAGATCTGATGTACTTTTGCCGAATTAATCATCCTCTTAAAGCACTCTCATATACTGTCTTCATAAAATTTTCTTCATATAATCATTTATTATAAATAATAAATTATTGATATATACGAACAGGTCTATAAAGACCTAAACTTTTTATCCCGATTTTGAATTACAACATCAATTCACCGTTTAGTATTTTTTCATATATCGTAATGATATAACATTGAAATCCATTTACGCGGTGTTAGTAGAGACAAGATACTTAGAACCACGTATCATTGCGTTAATAAAGCAATCTCTATTGATACAATAAATCCAAGAATACCATTTACGTTTAAATAGAGCAGGCATCCATTGTTCTGTCATTTGTAGGAAAACGTTCGATCTTAAGGTTTTATTCAGTGGTCATTAAATTAAACATTACATTTATAAAGCTATTAACTAAACGTCTATTCACTAAGAATATACCGAGAACTAATAATTAAGTTACAACATGAATCTCATGCAATACTTACATACCTGTGGACTTAGATCAAATATTTTTCCGTAAGCGTTAACGCCAAACGCTTACTTCAGAATTTATATAAATGACATAGGCGAACTAGCGTGATGAACCATTTTTTCCGCAGCCTATGTCATTTCCATACATTTTTAAATTAGCGTTTGGCGTTAACGTTTACGGAAAAGTATTTTGTCTAGGACTAAGCCCACCAGACCGTAGTTGATCTAAATTTTTAGTGCTTAGTAATAGTTAAGGCTACAGGTTGCAATTCAATACAAAAAGCAATTATAAGTATCTCTATTTCTTCAACCTCACCAAACATTATTGTAATATAAATATATTTCTTACAGCTTATTACGTAGTCAGTGCCTTCTGCTTAAAAGCAAGTTCAGAGAAATCTGATAACGAGAAGTGTCACAAATAGTACACCGTTGCCATGGTAGCTTTCGTTTCTTGCTTAATGGTGAAAATAAGTACGTTAAAGTGACCATACAAAGAGACCCTATTGCTTCAATGGAAGTAGCTTGTACTCACTCAGTCAGTGTACATTGATACTAGATGAATACTGTGTAGGTCTGCAGATAAAAAGGCGACTAAATCCATATGCAAAAACTTCAAGATTATCTAATAAACCAATGGATGGGTAAATTGGTTAACGGAACTTTCATAGAATAGTACTTTTTAACCAGAAATAGTCTTGCACCAGTTGCTATGTAAGCGAAGCGATGCGATATTATCATCAAAAAGCAAGTCTTAAATAATTAATTAATTATAAAAGAAAATTGATAACTGTTAGGAAGCTTGAATAGCACAGACGAAAACTTCGAATTACGGAACGTACTTCCGTACTAAGAACGTACACCATTCGACGTAATTCCTGAACTGTGTGGATTTTCAAGCAAAATAAAATGTGAGAAATTTTAAGTAAACGTATTAAGTGAACAATTAACAGTTATGATTGCTGATGGGATTAGCACGACAAGTTCACCTTCCCATAAGACTGAGTTCGCGATGTTCCCATGAACTCAAACAATGGGTAACACGTGCTTGTCGGTTACGCCTATTTGTACACGCCTTATCTGTACTCTGCATTTACTGACAACACTTTCGTAGAAAACGAAGGCTGGACAGTAAAAACAACTGTGGGTAAAAGTAAACACTCCACATGTGTGTATATGAATCACTTCCCTTAACCGAATAGGTCAGATAGGCTAACGGAGTAGTCAAAAGATTCCGAGACGTTGACATATGCCCATATATTTGGCTGTCGGTGCTCCCTGCCTACCCAGTAAGGGACTTTGTTTGGCCACATAATAATAATACATGTACATATTACGTAGTTACAACCGCGCATCAATCTCTATATCAAACCGCAAAGAGAACGATGTCTTATCATGAACTCATTTCGTTCTACCATTGAATACGGGTTTACAATCAGAATGGACCTGTTTTAGATCATACTGTACCACGTTGGTCAAGTGAGGGTCGCCAGACTTCACATGCTTTAAATAACACTATGAAGAACTCAAACCTGCGCGGGTTTCTTCAAGACGTATTAAAAAAAACATTAGTTGATGCAGAACTCATTACTACTTTTTAGGATCAACTGCAGGTTAAATTTTACATATTTTATTTTAAATAAATAATCTTGTTGTCCATCTATGATAAACCAGGATAACTAATGTGCCTTTACTAAGGACAGACGAGGATTAGATATTCCCTGTTTAGTACTTAAATGACCGGTCGTAAAAGTGCTAATCCGGACTCAGGTAACAAAGTGCAAGAACGGAGGCTTGAAAGATCCAGGTAGTTATCAGCTCGAAACAACCCTCTATTCACTCCTAATTAACAAAAGAACAGTTATGTTGTTATTTCGTGCGAAGAGAATGGAAAACAGTCAGCATTTGCTGCAAGCGTTATACCTATGAAATTATTAAAAAAGTGAAAAATTTTAATTAGAAAATTGAGAAAGTCTATAAAATTGATATAAAACCCAATAACGCTGCGGCGAAACTAATTGCGAAGCAGGCGTCTATTATCTTCAACACTTCACTTGTCGAAAAGTTACTTTGGAACATTACTCAAATACATTAGTCACGCTTGAAATGAGTACTCAGAGTCATTTTACGCGAAATGAGCAACCTTCATTTACATAAAAATTATATTCTACGAAACGGTAATTGAATAGTGTAGGTTACAGAACGCACAATTCTACTTATAATATGCAACGCTCATGTGAACTTTCGCTGTTGATACGGCAAATTTGTATGAACTGGAAACTTGTCATAAAATTAATAATAATAATTTATTATAATTTACACCTTTATTCAAAGGCTACCACATTTTTTTAATTAAAATAAGCCATATATCTTTTTGCGTTTACTTAAACATAAAATTTCGGGGAGTACTTTAAAAAAATAATAATTACGAAACATACCAAGGTAAACTTAAATTTTAACATTGAAACAGAACCCAGAAGCAGAACCCATGACATGCAAAACTACGAATAGCACAAACTGCTGAAAAATGATTGGCTACGTATTCCACAAATCGGCATCACAGCATTGCTTATCATATCAGGCTTAATTCTATCAAAAGACTTCTCAGTGACACACAAATGGCCTAAATCATAATATATACGTATTGAATTATACGACAGTAAAGCTTTAAATGTCCTTATAATATGCAGCTTTCTCAATCGCCGTGCGAATTATTAGCTAATTTTATCACTCTGTTAAGTCACTATAAAAAGACTCGATCACAGTACATAATAAAATCAAAATTAAATGCAAAGAACAGATATGTATATATAATCTCTCTTATTATAAACTGGTTCATGATTTATTTACCGAGATGTGTATCTGTGAGATCAGCTAGATATTGAAATGTTTTGTTTTTATGTTCATACCGATTTTAATACTATCAAGAACGCTAAACGCAGAGATATGATTGTTAGAACAACATCATTCACAGGGACTACAACGCGCTTTGTTTCATGCTTGCAATTTTGTTTGGATAGTATCTTAAAAATGTTTTAGTGTTTTTTAATAGATCAAGACTAGAATCAAGCTTCACGGTCAAAAGTACATTCGTTCGCACATAATTGCTTAAATTTGTCAACATATAATGTGAAAATTTTGTTAGATCCGTTTACGGTCAAAATGAGACCTACGTTTTTTATACAAATAAATAAAATTGGAGTGTCTGTTTGTAATGTTTAAATACCCGCTTTTTACTGAATGCATATGAACTATAGGTACACAGTACCTACATGTACCAAAATAATATTTTTACTATTTTTCTCTGTCCGTCTGTTTGTTCTGGTAAAATGGAAGTAGTCTAAGTTAGTCCTTATTAAATCAGCTATCTGCCAGTGAAAGTCTCATTAAAATCGATCCATCCGTTCCAGAGATAAGCCGGAACAAACAGATAGACAGAAAGAAAGACAAAAATTATAAAAAATGTTGTTTAGATATATGTACCATGTATATACATATGCATTTAGTCGAAAGGGGGTCATTTTAATATTACAAAAAGGCACTCCAATTTTATTTAACTGTATGACTGTATGTATATATGTACGCACATATGTATGTAGAAAAGTATAGACGTATAGATAATATATATCACAATTTGTGAACAGGTTTTAAAACTTCGCTTGTATTATGTACATAAACATTTTGACATAAAAACTGTCTAAAAAGCCTAGAAAAATGGTTCTGTTATTAAATCGTGAGAAGTACAGAGAAATAATAAACTATATCTACAATAGATAACAATATTTTAGTAGAGAATAGATAACAATATTTTAGTACAAATATACAACAATAGATAACAATATTTTAGCCTATGCGACCATTACTATTACTGTCGAACTAGTTGACGTCACAGTCACCACTTAGCAGCATGGATTGCAACAATAAGAACTCGTTATTGAAAGGATAAAAGTAGACCGGTTGGCGAACTGACTGTACCTGTTGCGCGTAGTATTCCCAGGTAGTCCGACGAAATAAGAGGAAACATTTTTGTATATAAACAGATCTGCTTACCATGTATAAAACAAAACAAATCGTCTTATAGACAAATGTTAGATCTCGAAATAATAGCTGTAAGAGAATATTTCGACAACATTTTGAGAAAATCATAGCAATAATGACTTGTCTGTCATTACAACATGTATCTAGACTACTTGCATCCCATTGGAATGGGTGTTCACGTTTAATATTAAGTTCTTTTCTGTGATAGGGAACAATAACGTTAACGTCCTAAATCGTAGAGATCCGTATCCGACATCGGAATGATACCAGGGTTGGTAATGCTAATGTTGATGATAATGTTGATAATATTGTAGGCATACCAGTATCTAGGATATTATAGGAAAGGCCTTTTAAATAGGCCGGCTCAGGAAGCAGGGTAGTTTTTTGATCGCCTTTAAAATACAACTTAAGCACAGTTCAATTGTTTTATGGCTACAGGGTAGTCGGGTTCCGTAGCAAAACAATTGAATTTTAGACTTTATTAAGTGCACTAAGTTCTTTATATACGATCAAATTCTTCTGTATCCTAAGAGCCGGTCTGTTTGAATTTAAATGTTCAATTCTTTGATTTTAATAGTTTGATTAACGCATACGCCTAGACCTCCCTAACCATCCAACAACTTAGTAAAAAGTACTTAATCACCACACAACTTTTAATAACGCAGTGAAGTAGCCATATTCAGCTGCTTTATTAATAAACCGCGAGAATGAAAACGTGGAAATTCTAGCATCATTACGAGGTGCTTTAGGTATTTTTTTATGCATGTGCCATAATTCATAATACGACCTTAGTTTCATAAATGACCGGTAAAGGAAATTACGTATTACCGTTTTTGTCAAACTACGTCAACGTGATGTAACGGTCTG
Source organism: Mimoniades nurscia nurscia (assembly GCA_018246595.1). Taxonomy (NCBI): domain Eukaryota; kingdom Metazoa; phylum Arthropoda; class Insecta; order Lepidoptera; family Hesperiidae; genus Mimoniades; species Mimoniades nurscia. Next base: position 17,054 of record DWFO01000429.1, read on the forward strand.
GCGATCACAATTTTGTTTTCATCGACTACTCGAATTTGATGTTATTGGGAAAATTAACATACATGTGTATATTACTGGGTATCAAATAGGCGATGAAAATCCTTGGTCCTGCCAAACCCTTTGTGATAGAAGCGATATAATAGTATGTAATTATGTATAAAGTAGTTATAAGTGACTGATGGATAATATGAGTGAAATGTTATTTTATATGATATGAAACAAAGTACTGTTTTATAGTTACTACACTTGTATTCTAATAAATTAGAGATATACAATTTAAACGTTATGTTAATATAACATAGGTACATACATGAAAATGTTATGTACTGTTTTAGAGGTTACTATGCATCAATATAACCCGTTTCTAATAAATAAATAACTTGAGAGATCTGCACACACCGCCATCTGATCCAAAATTAGGCTCCCGATAAGCCTGTGTAATGATAACCAGAAACTACACATATACATAAAAATATACACTTATATAGATATATCATTAACAGTCTGACAAAGAACAAATATTTGTGCTCATGACACAGAAATATTTGTCATGTAAAGGAATCGAACCCACTACCGCAAGCTCAGTAGTTGACTGTGCTAACCCCTCGACCAAAATACCAGTCTAGATTTTAACACCCACAAAATTTATGATAAACGAGACATTTTATCTTTCGATCTGATAAATAAATTAAGCGCTTGGCAGTGGAAGTAGAATAGATTAATTAAATTTGTGACAGTTGCAAAAACGTTTAATTCTAAGTGCACTAAGATACATGTCAGAGAATGATTAATCAATATCAGACGTAACACGTACAGGCACCGATTGCCTGATAAATCCGATGTTACCTAATTCAAAGTTAATAGGTACTAACCAATAATTCAAACCATAATTATCATTAACCTATCGCAGTCCATGGCTGGATATAGGCCTCCCCTCTCCGACTATGCTGATAATTTCCATGTTGGGTATATGGGTTAAAGATCACAGAGCACAGCCTCTTGCACCGCTTAGATGGCCAATGCCCTGGCCAGTTTCTGGCCAGTTGCCTGTTCCGGCCCGCCATTTGTGGTTTGTCAACAATAACAACAACAATAAATTTAAAATTGTTTTATTTTATGGTAATTATTAAAATGAGCTAACTTGGATAACTACCTCTTCGGGGCGTGATGTTAAGTTTTACGTTTACTTTGGTGGATTTATTAGTTAAATTAATTTGTAATAGAAACATATTGAAAATGTAAGTAAAAAATTAATGTACCTGTAATTTATAATCATTACCTACTTTAATCACACAAAATGGTAATACAAAATGGTTAGTAGAAATATTGTTGTAAAACAGAAAACCCAGTTACATGAGTGCTGCTTATAAGAAGTTGCGTAAGTTTTAACTATTTATACAATGGGCTTTGATATTAGCAAAAAGGCTTCCAATTTGAGTTGCACTCGACAGGATGTAGCGGTAATCCAAGATAACGCAATCGCTCGAACAAGTTGGACCGCATCTGAGACGGCGACGACCTGGGCTAGTTGAGAAAATGCCGATTTGATAGATAACATCTGCAGGAGACAGGTAGTGACTGAGTGGATTAAATGTACCAATGAACTGGATACCGGTTAAATAAATTAGAAACAAAAAGATGCAAGCCGAACCCAAACAGTTTCAAGTTTCGCACATTTATCGTGTTTTTCTTTGACATTTTCAAGATATGATAGAAAGGAACAATATATTTAAATCCTACGACTCTACAATTAAACGATAATAGCCGAACGCATTAAGCACAATATTTTAAGATTTTATATTAAAATAATGTACAATTAAATCCAAAAAATACGGTCGTAGCGTAGGTTTCATGTGCAGCTGTTAAGTTAAACGGCATTTCCTAATCAGCACCGCGAGACATGTCTATCATTCGCCAGCGACAAACGAAGGGAATGACAATAAGGAGAAAGTCGCATTGAAGTCAGACAACTGAAACAGACCTACCTACTCGTAATTGCTCGTAACAGCATGTGCATATCTGGTATTGCATGGTACCGTACCGTGCATAGAGCGACGTGTGGCAAATATTGCAAAAACACACATATATTGCACTGCTTACCACACAACGTGATAGCGCATTACGCAACCGTACGCTAACTTTAATTACGAGCTGATATTTAATAACGACGTAATCATCACCGTGTGATGTTGCTGTACATTTTCTCTCATGTTATGCGAGTAGCTAGCGGGTAAAATAATGGAAGTACACTTTATTATTATTATTATGAAAGTAAAAAAAACACGGTAGGTATATAAGAATACAGATCATGCCTACCTCATAAGGGATCAGGCGTAAATGATATAAAAATTATCATTAGTATATGCAGAAAGCACCAAATAAATCTATTTTTGGAGACCTGTGATGCTTCTCTTACATTCATGCCTAATCAACCCCTTTATTTATTTATATAGGGTTTTGTCCACAAGAACATACCAACCTTGTTGTATCATACTCGAGACATCATACACATTGAAAACAACTTAGTAACTCCCACATCCAGATGATCGTCGCTACATTATACCCTTTTGCTACATCAGTCCTCGGACACGACAGGATGGACAAAATTAGGCGTACGTTATTAAGTTTAAATTGCTTTAAAAATTCCTCTCTTTCTATTTGGTTTCTTAAACAACCAACCCTTTTAATAAACCCGTCAATTAATAAACTCTTTTAATGTTATATTGTTGAACATGAATCTCTTCTGTGTTCAGGATACGGCCTGCCAACTTGGCCGAGTGCAAATTGGCCTGATGGCGAGTTGGCCATTTAGTTGTGGCGACAAAAACACGTTATCAATTGTAATTAACTATAAATGGCATTGAAATTTAATGAAGTGTAAAAATTGAAGACAGAATGATAACAACCGTTTGTGGCAAAAAGCAATTTACCTAGTTGAAGTAAGCCTGTAACTTTAACTCGCAATGGTTTTTGTTAGGCAACGTTTGCGTCACGGAACTTGAGCGTATCTTTTCCTATGGATAGATGAGAGGCCGTAAATAAATGTCAGAACCGGTGTGTTTTATATAAGAGAATTTCCTCATTGATTGCATCACCTAGACTATTTCACGATGAAAATTATTGTATTACTATATCATGATATTGACACCGACATGAATCTTTCCGTTAAACTATTTTTTATTACGGAAACTCCTTGTATTTTTCTACATTAAACAGGAAATGATTGCCGTGTTCACGTTTCTTAATACTATGTTCTAATAACTTCATTCCTATGACACGTTTCTATAACAAATCGGCTGGTTAAGTAACGTCTATAATTACAAGTTCCACAGTTTTTATCTTTTAAATATCAACTTGTGGAACAAAATTTTTCTATGCTTATATTTTCAGGCAATTTATATGCATCAACATCATGAAAAACATTATCAAAAATTCTCCGTACTATGCCTACTATTTCTACCTTTTTGCCTTATTGCCTTATATTATTTTACTCTATCTACCTAAATAACCCACACAACGATACAAGTGTATAATATTTACATAACTCTACTATGCATAACTATACTATGTATAACTATACTATGTATAACTATACTATGTTTAACTATACTATGTATAACTATACTATGTATAACTATACTATGTTTAACTATACTATGTTTAACTATACTATGTATAACTATACTATGTATAACTATACTATGTATAACTATACTATG